>WNNJ02000518.1:0-24820 GCA_012934845.2 Pomphorhynchus laevis
GACTATAACATCTGCATCTCTACCGGATAGAAGTCTAAGGGCAGAAGCACCTCCCGAATTCCACTGAAGGACATTCAGTGAAAAAGGCTCACGAGTACTCTGCATTGTGATGGATTAGTTGGATGTGGGATTGCCTACCTAGAAGGAGCTAGGAACGGGAAGGTTCCCCTTTCCCGTCACTAGAACCATCCGGGGCAGGTACTTGCCCATGGGCAGCATCTTCATTTCCCCTTATTTTTTATTCTTCAGGAGATTGCCAATATTGATAGGAGGGATAGGATGAGCCGACACCTTTCTCTTTTTGGATGATGGAATTGTCGTTGATGATGAAATAGTAGGGTTAGTACAAAATGTGACTACAACAGAGGATACTAAAACTTCCATCTTCTTATGCATTATTTCAATTCGTAAATCAATTGCCCGCATGAGGTCATCTTCCATCGTACGAGTGGCAGTATTTGCAAAGGTACAGATTTCGGTTGGTCAGCAGACTTGTTAAATTCACTTTGATATAATTTAAAATGGCTGCATTTTATGCCATTACGCGGGATGGCTCCCCCTCCCACAGTTAGGACATAATGTAGGGAGCACACATTTTTTCACCTGTCAACATAGCCGGTCACTGGGGGATCCAGGCACCCCTCCCCCATGTAGATGGCTCACTGCAGCTGGAGGCCCAGTGCCCCCATTTATGGCACCGACTGCAGTGCAGATATGTGAACTCTTCTTTGCCGAGAATAGTAAATCTTAGATTAAATCCCATGAAGGGATTACAAACTGAATTAGCCAGCAATTCAGCCCGCTATAGGGAAGCGGGACAAAATCCAACTGATATTTGATGTCCGCTTTGCCTATTATTGAACGGTAGTTCGATATTTTATGTTTCTTTTAGCAATTCGACATCATTCTCTTCCATTTGACATGGGAGGTTAGATACTTTTTTAGCGTGGCAAGTATGGGTTTAGAGTATATGGACCTATATTTTGACAGTGAAGATTCGAAGTATTTAACATACCCCTTTAAGAGGTCTGAGGTTGTAAACAATATCTTTAATTCAGTTTCGTATACTTTTACCGAGTTAAAAATGACTCTGTTTGATAATTGCTCGGTAAACGGCCGTTGAAAGAAATTAAACAATAAATTCCTTTCCATTGGCTTTTTGATCTTTATAATGATCAAATTTTTTAGTTTTGGGATGGAGGGAAGTACTTCCCCATCCCTAGCAACAATTGAAAACTCACTAACCTTTGGAACAGGCGATTTAAGACCAGCATTTACCTGTATTTCGTCTTTTATCATTGTTTTTTTAGAAATTCGACTGGAAAATGTTTTTTTTCTCACAATGCTCTGTTCCTCCGACACGCTTGTTCGTACTCATTTTGTCGTTGAATTTGCAACCATATAAAATGTTTGGATATGACTATGTATAATAAAGTGTTGCCATAGCTATAATATCAATTATATTCCTTTGTACGCGCGAGCAATAAAATTAGTAAATTTAGCATGTCGGAGCGTTCAAAGAACTCAATGAAAACTAATTTTCCTGCCAATGCAATAAACGAGGTAAGTGGAGATTTAGCTTCTCTTGAATATATTCCGGAGGGTGAACTTCCCCCGGTACCAAAATTATCCAACCTGGTGATTATCAGACTTTTGGTGCCTCTGGAAAGGCAGAACATGTTCAATGTTTTTATAAGAGGCTTTGCTCATCGATTTAAAAAAAGGATATTGTTCAATGCGATTAAATATTATGAATCTGAGATTAAAATCTCATTCTGCACTCCTGATCTCGCAATGTCGTACGTCGACTACTTTAAAAAAGAGCATTCGGAACAAGGTATAATTGCTTCCAAACCAATCCTGGCAACAATAAAGATAAATAATATGCCCACATACATTTCAGAAGAAGATATATCAGCCCTAGAAACTGATTACAAAATCTCTAACGTGCGCTTTATAAAAGGGATTAAAGGCTTCCCCATTCCCGTGTCGTTCTGCAATGCCCCGGTTGATGAAGCTCTAAAACTATCGATTTCGACATGCAATCCTTTTATGGGGTATAATTTGAGATTTTCAATAATCGAAACCGACTCACTAACGTACCCTCACTGCAACAATTGTCATCAGTGGGGACATTGGTCCACTGGATGTTCTTTACCACATAAGTGCGGCGTGTGTGGTACAACTGCTATACATCCTGAGAAGTGCGAAGGTAAGCCATTTTGCGCAAACTGCGGTGGTGAGCACCCCGCATGGTCAAAAAAGTGTAAAATCTTTAAGGCGTACCAAAAGAGACACAGGGGTGTGACAGCAAAACCGACTAGCTTCGTGGAAGCTGTCTCGTCTAACAAGAAAGACGACAGAATGCCGGACACGGAAATTCTTAAACTTATTGAAATGCAGCATCAGGCATCAATGATTCAACTTGAAAAATTGGTCCAAAAATTGGTGGGTCAATTAGCGGAATCCTTCCGTTCTCCTCCTTCTGGGAAGACTAACAATATTAAGAAGCCACCAAAATCTAAGAAACGAAACGGGTCAGCGCTGAGCATAGCCGCTCTGAAGCTTGCTCGGAAGGATTCGATCTGGGCTATGGCTAACGAGGGAAATGAAGATATCGCCCGTGGGCAAGCGACTCCATTTGTCGTGACGGGAAGCGGTAAAGGCGACCTTTCCGCCTCTAGTTGCGACTAGGTGGAGGGCGTCCCACTTCGGTAACACTTACGCAATGGGAAGTAATCAAGGACCTTTTTCACTGAATATCCTTCAGTGGAATTCGGGAGGTGCTTCCGCCCTTAGCCTTCTATCTGGTAGAGATGCAGATGTTATAGTCCTTCAGGAGACGCGGTCTATCCGTCTCCCCCAGGATATTACTCGATTTATCCCTAAGCACATATACACCCACTTTACTCCTTACATAACCCCCCCCTCACTCCTCTTCATCACAAGGTCTTTTAACCCTAGTAAAAAGCTCCTTAAGATCATCCCTCTTATTAAACTACTCTTGTCCATCCCTATCTTGTTTAGCTATATCACTTTGTAAGAACGGTAAGCGTATAAGCATAGCCAATGTCTATATTCGGCCAGGAGAAATTCACAAGAACCGTGACCTCCTGGATCAAATATTGGGGAGCGGTTATGACATGTTACTTGGTGACTTCAACGACAGAACTGGTCGTTGGATTAATGCAGCACTCCGCAGAGCAAGGATCGACTATCTTATTCATAAACCACCTTCCCCAACCTTTCATTGCTCTACAACAAATTCTCTCCTCGACATATTACTGCTACATAAGATGTGGTTGTTGAAACCCATTTGCACCGAGCAGTCGCGTCAACAACAGACCACCTCTCATGACCTAATTCGCTGGCGGCTAGAGGACGATACGTTGCTTAGAAGAAGGTTTCACTTTGATCCTATTAGAGTGGCCTTCTTTCAGGCAGCTATCCAACTCTTCCCCAGAATTGGAATTGAGAGTTTGACCGAATTTAATTCCTACCTCTCATCGCAAGCTACCGCGATCCTTTCGACTACCTATAAAGGTCGAATATACAATCCTACTCCAACAAAGCTCAAGGTCCTAGCTAAAATGTTACACCTTCCCAATCTCTCTGTTTCCGCCAGACATATCCTCTCGAATGAATATTGGAGCTCTAGATATAGGCTCCAGCTGAGCAGGGATAGGGCAAGCATTGCTCACCAAAACCCTTCTCAGGCTTCCTTCTGGAAGATATTCAAGAAGGATAAGTTTGTTTGCTGGAAGGATAGAGCCTTGGTTTGGATTGGTAGCATAGGCCTTGACAAAGTTTTAGAGGAGTCACTTTCCTTACATAATTATGGAGCCACTCATTCTCCCCAACCAATCCCGCCTTGGTGTGACTTCAGGAGTAGGGACTTATCTGTTACAGATATCCTTAACTCCTGGGGACCACTCCCGGGCACCTCCAAATCCCACGCGCCACTCACCACTCGTGTCTGTCAGCTTTTGACATACAGTCAGAGAAAGGAGGTCGCCATCACAATGCTATTAGCCTCCCCGTCTGACATAGCGGAAATCAACATCAGCCGTCGAGTTTTTTACCTAAAAAGAGATTAATCACTTGTCCTAAAGATCTGCGGCCCATCTCGATTCAAAACGCCCTCATATCCATCTACGAGAAAGCGCTTGCGCGTAGAATCCGCGTTCATTTATGTAGGCGTAATTTGATCCCACCGAGTTTTCATGGGTTTGTCAAAGGGCGCTCGGTCCATTCAGCAATTGGTGAAGTGCATCAGTTTTGTCAGGATAATAGTCATCAGCTTGCTGTGGCTGTTTTTCTTGATTTTTCAGCTGCATTTGACCGGATCTCCATTCCCTTCGTTATCTCCTCTCTCAGGTCCCTCGGGTTGCCTGCGAGAATTGTTAACAGGGTGGAGATATTGTTGTACACCAAGCGGTTCTACTATGAAGACGACCCTGATGCGCGTCAGTTCTACCCTATTACAGGTGTACCTCAAGGATCCCCACTTTCTCCTATCTTATATCTTGCTGCATCCATTGTATTATTCAAGAATTTTAAACGTGATCAACATCTAGTGGTATATGCTGATGATACCACAGCCTTGTTCTCTGGACGCAGGTGCAAAGATGTAATCTCTGACATCAGCCGTTTCTTTTTAAGATTAAAAGATCAGTTGCCCCCATCCAATCTTATTTTAAACTCCTCTAAATCACAGGTGGTTGTCTTTAATGGCGTTCCTGCCACCAAAAAGAAACTTAAGAGACTAGCACTCTCTACACTCTCCTCCATTTTGCAGCATCAACCACTCCCCATCTTCACGAGTCGAGTAAAATATCTGGGGTTCACCGTTACGGTGAATTGGTCGGCGAAAGCTGACCTGGATAGACTTAAACGTATCCTGAAGAAAGCTAGGTGGGCTCTGAAACGGGCCCAGCATCTGTCATTGAATGGGATAACCCAAGTGCGCCTCTGGGGTACTTGGGCTATCTCGGGATTAGTCTTCTTCTCACGAGGACGTCCCCCAGAACAAAGACTAAGGTTTCTCAAGCTCCTCATCTCGAGATTACCAACCATAGTCCGCCTTGACTGGACTCTTAGGTGTGTGAGAGACCCCGAATGGTTCAGTCAGAGGGCGGCGCGCTGGTGCGGCCGAGGGGCTCAGATCCCTCTGGACCTGAGGCCGTGAATATAAGTTGAAGATTTCAAAATACACGTCGTGAACAGCTTCTATTTAAAGTTGTCTTTTGCATGTTTTTGTTTCTTAAGTTTTTATCAGTTATATAGTTATTAATAAAACCCTTACTTACTTACTTGCTATAATATCTAGCCAAAATTTTACCATACGATAAATTTTTGTTTTTGGCAATAGAGTTGAAAAGTGTAAGTAACTAACAATATTACAATTTTAAGCTACAAACATGTTTTTGCTGAAAAATAAAATACAAAAAAGTCTGCAGACGTGATTTTACAAATCTTATGTCAATACATAGGACACCATTGATGAAAGAGATGACGTGTGAAAATTTAAAATGTTTTGCAAACTTACATTTTACTTTGTACGCATGGTTTTAAGAACTAAATTTTGGTTTCAACAAAAGAAGTGAACACATAGTGAACAAGTGATAACGAAACAGTGCACGTCGGAGCTTAAAGGATTGGTAAGTAACTTTTAAAAAACAACTATGGGGACGGTGGTCTAATGAATTTTGCTTACGAATCGTTCTTGAAGATATACAACATTTATTCATGAAAATGATAGCAGTAGGTTATTGAAAATTCAAATTTTTTTGAAGCGTTAATCGTTTTTCTGACTATTTCATGAGCAAATTGTGTGTTATCGGAGGATAAAAAGACTCTACAATTGCAACAGAAGTCGGAGAATACAGTATAAACTCAAACAAAATGCAGGTATTTTGTCTACAATATCAAACGAGGTAAGTGGTTTGTTGTCATCTACCATAAAAAGGTAATTGGGGAACTTCCCCCAATATCCAAATTAAAAAATCTGGTTATTAAGCTATCAGCGCTAATAGAGCGCCGTAAGCTATTGAACATATTCCTGCGTAAGTTTACTGCAAAAATATAATAATAGAGTCCTATTCCACTCAGTACGCTACTTTGAAGCTGAAATCAAGATCTCCTTCGTTTCCTGGGACCTTGCAAAGGAGTATGAAACTTTTTTCCACGACGAATTAATGGAAGTTGGGACAATACAATTTAAGCCTATTCAAGCTTCCATCAAAATTACGAATCTTCCTCCCCTCCTGGATGAGAAGGATATTAAGTATTTAAAGAGACTATTTAGACTAACAAACTTCCGGTATGTGACTGGAAAGAACGGATTTCCTCTCCCAATAGCTTTTGCGTGATCTTCCATTGATAATGCCAAGATCCTAACAAAAGCCGCCTGTAACCCATTTTTGGGACATAACCTGTTGTAAACACATTAGCACTGACGAGCAAACTTACCCGCACTGCAATACTTGCCACGAATGGGGCCACTGGGGCACTGGATGTGTTAAGGAGAAGTCTTGTGGGGTATGCGGCCTAACGAATTGCCCGCAAGTTGGCGGGAAGTGATCCTCTCAGCCCAAGTGTTCAAATTGTGGAGGAGCCCATCCGGCGTGGTCCAGGAAGTGTGCGAACTTCAAACTGTATTGTTCCCGCCACTGCTCATCCCACCTCAATAAAAAAGATGACCCCGTGACTTTTGGTGCAGTTGCGGGTATAATGACTGACAATGACATTATCAGGTTAGTCAACTAGACAAGACAAGCAATCTTCAGGCAATTGGTGAACTTGAATCAGAAACAGCTCGCCTTTTTTTTACCCTTCCAGTAATCGCCGACCCTCCGGTCCTGAAGGAATCAAAGAAAAGAGCAGCATCCTCACACAGAGTTCATCCTGTGGAGAGCGGGGAAATGTTAAAATCTAAGGCCGAAGATGCTGCCGTTGCACTCATGGGAAATAAAGATAATGCCTGTGGGCAAGTGTCTTCCCTAGTAGGGACTTGTGGTAGAAATGGCGACCTTTCCATCCCTAGTTCCGTCTAGGTCAAGGCAATCCCACCCAGCTAATCTAATGCAATGAAGAGTACTCATAAGCCTTTTTCACTGAATGTCCTTCAGTGGAATTCGGGAGGTGCTTCTGCCCTTAGACTTCTATCCGGTAGAGATGCAGATGTCATAGCCCTTCAAAACGCAGTCTATCCGTCTTCCCCAGGACATTACTCGATTTATCCCAAAACACATTTGTTCCCATTATACTCCGTACATAACCCCTGCTCACTCATCTTGATCTGAAGGACTCTTGACCTTACTTAAGTGCTCCTTAAGGTCCTCCCTCCTGTTAAACTATTCATGTCTAACCATGTCTTGTTTAGTAGTTTCACTATGTAAGAACGGTAAACCCTTCAGTCTAGCCAATGTCTACATCCGTCCAGGGGAGATCCACAAGAACCGTGTTACCATGGATAGTATTATCGACAGCGGCTACGACATGATACTTGGGGATTTCAACGACAGAACTGGTCGTTGGATCAATGCACCACTTCGCAGAGCTAGGAACGGTTATCTTATTCACAAACCACCTTCCCCTACCTTTCATTGCATATCAACAAATTCAATCCTCGACATTTTACTGCTTCACTCGAGGTGGTTGTTAAAACCCCTCTGCATAGAGCAGTCGCGCCAGCAATTGTCAACCTCTCATGACCTAATTCGTTAAAGAATTGAGAAAGAGACGTTGCTTCGAAGGAGGTTTCACTTTGATACGATCAGTGGCCTTCTTTCAAGCGGCTATCCAACTCTTTCCCAGAATAGGAAATGAGAGTATGACCGAATTTAATACCTACCTCTTTTTGCAAGCTAACGCGGTTTTATCGATTATAAAGGTCGTATATACAATCCCACTCAAAAGAAACTCAAGGTCCTAGCGAAATTGCTCAACCTCCCTAATCTCTCTGTTTCCGCCAGACATGCTCTCTCGAATGAATACTGGAGCACTAGATATAGGTTCCAGCTGAGTAAGGATAGGACGAGTATTGCTCGCCTTAGTCCTTCTCAGTCTTCCTTTTGGAAGATTTTCAAGAAAGGGAAGTTTGTTTGCTGGAAGGATAGAACATTGGGGTGGATAGGAAATGTAGGCCTTGATAAAGTTTCAGAGGAGTCACTATCTTTACACAACTATGGAGCCACTCAATCACCTCAACCAATCCCGCCTTAGTGTAACTTCAGGAGTAGGGATCTATCTGTTACGGATATCCTTAACTCCTAGGGTCCACTCACGGGCACCTCAAATCCGTCGCTCCACTTTCTTCTCGGGTCTGTCAGCTTTTGACATCTGATCAGAGAAGAGAGGTGGCCGTCACAATGCTTCTAGCCTTTCCATTCGATGTAGCAAGCATCAATATTAGTAAGCTTGTTTTTCTTCCTAAGAAAACATCCTGCCCATGCCCTAAAAATCTGCGACCCATTTCGATTAAAAATGCCCTCGTGTAGATTTATGAAAAAGCGCTTGTGCGTAAAATCCGCGACCATTTAAGTAGGCGTAACTTGATCCCTCCAGGTTTCCATGGGTTTGTCAAAGGTCGCTCGGTCCATTCAGCAGTTGGTGAGGTGGAGCAGTTTTGTCGTGAGAATAGCCATCGCCTAGTTGTGGATGTTTTCCTTGATTTTTCTGCTGCATTTGACCGCATCTCCATTCTTTTTGTGATATCTTCTCTCAGGTCCCTCTGGTTGCCTACGAGAATTGTGAACAGAGTGTTGATTATGTTGGATACCAAGCGTTTTTTTATGAAGAAGACCCTGATGTGCGTCAGTTCTACCCTATTACAAGTGTGCCTCAAAGTTCCCCACTTTCCCCTATCTTATACCTTGCTGCCTCTCTTAAACTATTCAAAATATTTTAACGCGAACAATGTCTAGTTGTGTACGCTGATGACACCACAGTCCTGTTCACTGGACGCAGGTGTAAAGACGTAGTCTCTGACATCAGCCGTTTCTTTTCAAGATTAAAAGACCAGCTACCCCAATCCAATCTTATTTTAAACTCTGCAAAATCGCAGGTGGTAGTCTTTCATGGCTCCCCTGCAACAAAGAAAAAACTTAAGAGACTTGCACTCTCTGCGCTCTCCTCCATATTTGCCTCTGAACCACTCCCCACCTTTACAAGTCGAGTAAAATACCTGGGGTTCACCGTTACGGTGAACTGGTCGGCGAAAGCTGACCTGGATAGATTTAAACGTATTCTGAAGAAAGCTAGGTGGGCCCTGAAACGGGCTCAACATCTGTCATTGAAAGGAAAAACCCATGTGCGCCTCTGGGGCACTTGGGCTATCTCGGGATTAGTCTTCTTTTCGAGAGGACGTTTCCCAGAGCAAAGGCTAAGGTTTCTTAAGCTCCTCGTCTATCGTTTACCCAGCATAGTCCGTCTTGATTGGATTCTCAGGGGATGAAAGACCCCTCGTGGTTTAGTCTTAAGGCGGCGTGTTGGATTGGCTGGATGTCTTTGATCTCGCTTGACTTGAGGCCATGATATCATTATGAAGACTAAATGCTGTTATGAGTTGTCTTATCTGAACTACAGTTGTTTTTTCTAGTTTCTCTATTCGTATTTTTTAGTGGTTGTTATTTATTTATTTAAGAAATTCCTTGGAAGATATGACAACGCTGAACAGTAGTCAGGGGTATACTGTGGATGATCGAAAGGATTTTTCTGAATGCTTGGATCACTCTCTTAAACATTTCTTGTTGGATTTTCTCAATTCGAAGGGTGTTTTGCGTTTTTACATTGACCATGTCGAAGTCAACTTCCAGGGATTCATAGGTTACGGTTGTGATGAACTATTTATCGAGGGCAGAGATGGCACTGTATATGTACATGGAGAAATCAGCGTGGGATCTATCGACGATGCAGATGAACGATCTGAAGACTTGTCTGATAACAGAATCGAAACCGAAAGAGAGTGTGATGATGCTATTATTGATATCAGAACTGGAAACGACAGTGATGAGGATTGTGAGGACACCTGGGCCTATAGTTCAGAGGTTGACACTGTAGATGCCTTTAATATTGTCGGTGTAATTGATGTTCTGTCAGATAACAGAAGCAATTACTGCAATGGTTATGGGAATGACTACCTTGCGACTATAGCGCTGATGAAGGACGTGGGATCTATCGATGATGCAGATGAACAATCTGAAGACTTGTCTGATAAGAGAATCGAAACGGAAAGAGAGTGTGATGAAGCTCTTATTGATAGCAGAACTGGAAACGACAGTGATGAGAATTGTGAGGACACCTGGGCTTATAGTCCAGAGGTTAACACTGTAGATACCTTTAATATTGTCGGTGTAATTAATGCTCTATCAGATAACAGAAGCAATGACTGCAACGGTTATGGGAATGATTACCTCGGGACTATAGCGCTTATGGAGGACAACAACGATTCTGGAAATTACCACTGCTGTAGTGTGGAAAAATAATGGTGTTAAAAAGGCTTGAGGCTTCCGGTTGTGGTTGTTTCTCTGATATAGTAACGTGTTGGAAATTCAAAAGAAAATAATCCTTACTACAAAGCAAACTTAGTACCACTAAACTTCTCTGCTAAGTTCCGAAGGTGTCTCACCTGCGATGTCCTTGGGTGCGGTGTGGAGTTCGGAAGCGTAAGTCCTTTTACAAGACGGGCAGTGGTAGGCTCTTTTAGACTAGAAGAACAAAGCTTTGAGAGAGGTGATGTGTTCGAACAGAAGAAGGGTATGGAGATCATGCGATAAGACCGCTGGCCTCCGTCTGCTAGAATCCTCTCCTTATGTTGTACTAAGCCTTCGATTTTTGTTTATATATTCTAATTTTTGGCAAAAATGTTTCCAGATACGGTTGTATTTTTAATAAAATCTTTCTTATTATTAAAATGTTTTGCTCATAATTGTTTTAAATAAAAATAGGTATAGTTACATATATTTACGAATACTCATTTGCAATAGAAATTACAAGCGTAAGCGTGTCATCTGGGTAAACCTACAACATAAAATGACAACGTCTAAAGTGTATTCCTTATTATTAAGATATCCTAAATTATAAAAAATATAAATATATATATAATTTGTATATAATATATATAACGAATGCCGTTTCGTCATCACTATGACTCATCAGTGCCAGTTCCCTCCAAACGCTGGATGCAGAGGAGGACTAGCAAACATCTAGATGATGTTACTAGAGATTTTCTAGTACATCATGCACTTGATTCATTCGTTGATTGCCGTCTGCTAGTCCTCCTCTGCATCCAGCAGTAAGAGGGAACTGGCACTGATGAGTCATTGTGATGACGAAACGGCATTTGTCATTCTTTCGCGTCGGGCTTATATGATTACCAGAAAATTCACGCGGAATGGTATCATCATTCGACATATATATAAATAATTGTAGATGTTGGCAAAAACCGAAGTTCGATTACATGCAGAGCAGACTTCCTTATCACTTTAAGACGAGCTGATGCTAGCCGGCAGCACTTATCAGTAGGGTGAACTACCATCAGTCGTTTCGGCTGCCTTGTGATATATAAAAAATATATAAAAAATATATTTATAAATATATATAATATATTTGGCTGCCTTGTGATATTTATGAAAGCAACCAACGACAGCAAGTAAAATTCCTGCCAAATAAAATTAGGATGATCCGGAAAGCACATGCTTAGTTTAAAGAGGCTATGCCCATGCTACTACGTTAGCAAATTCTCGGAGATGCCTTTTAAATATATCACAAGGCAGCTGAAACGACTGATGGTAGTTCACCCTACTTATAATGCTGTTGGCTACCATCAGCTCGTCTAGGAGTGATATCTGCATATAATCGAACTCCGGTTTTTGGCAACATCTGCAATTATGAAACTGAAGCATATTAGCTCCCGGAGCACAGCTTAACACTATCTGATACAAAATTATAAAAATGTATCCTCAAAAGAATCCTGTGAGAAAGCAAGCAACGACAGCAAGTAAAATTCCTGCCGAATAAAATTAGGATGATCCGGAAAGCACATGGTTAGTTTAAAGAGGCTAAGCACATGCTACCACGTTAGGAATTTTTCGGAGATTCCTTTTTAATATACCACAAGGCAACCGAAACGACTGATGGTAGTTCACCCTACTTAAATGTGCTGCCGGCTACCATCAGCTCGTTTAGAAGTGATAAGAAAGTCTGTTCTGCGGGTATTGAACTCCGGCTTTTGGCAACATCTACAATTATGAAACTGAAGCTTATTAGCTCCCGGAGTCCAGTTTAACAATTTCTGATACAAAATAAATAAAAATGTATCCTCTAAAGGATTCTGTGAAAAGGCAAGCAACGACAGCAAGTAAAATTCCTGTCGAATAAAATTAGGATGGTCGGGAAAGCATATGGTTAGTGTAAAGAGGCTAGGCTCATGCTACCACGTTAGCAATTTCTCGGAGTTGCCTTTTTAATATATCACAAGGCAGCCGAAACGACTGATGGTAGTTCACCCTACTGATGAGTGCTGCCGGCTAGCATCAGCTCGTCTAGGAGTGATAAGGAAGTCAACTTGGAATGTAAGCGAACTACGGTTTTTGGAAACATTTACAATTATGAAACTGAAGCTAATTAGCTCCCGGTGTACAGTTTAACACTATCTGATACAAAATTATACATAATCAAGAATTTTTCCCAAAAACCGTAGTTCGATTACAAGCAGAGCAGACTTCGTTATTACTCCTAGTGATATCGCTCCTATAACTCCTGATAGGAGTGATATCACTCCTATCACCTGCCCTGGGCAAACCAATGGTGTACTCCAAACAAATCCTTGTTTTTCTCACAAGGCATTAACACCAGGCAGTATTCTATATATCCTTATCAGACAAGAAATAGAACAGAATTATTCTCGCAATATTCAAAGTCGCTACATATGCTCAGTCATCCTATGTGTGACGACAAACGTCAACAACGGAGACGCGTTTCCATCAAACGGAGCTCATCAGTACCGTGACTTCAATAATCATCCATAGGCACCTTAGCACACGTTAAAGCATTGTTTAAAGCTCGAAAACCAGAATTACCGTTAATCTGAATCATCATAGGGAAGTTAGCATAAGCTCTGTGCATGGCAGTGCTTATTGCAGTTTAACCATGCATCATGCACTAAATTTCTTTTGATTGATATGCTGTTTAACAGGGACACTTCAGTGTACAATTATATAACATATAATTTGTTTTACACCTGCCCTGGGACACCCAATGGTGTATTCAGAAATAAATCGTTGTTTTACTCATGAGGAGGCGTAAACACCAATCAGCATTCTATATATCCTCATCAGACCAAGAAATAGAAACGAATTATTCTCGCAATATTCAAAGTCGCAACCTATGCTTAGTCATCCTATGTGTGACGACAAACTTCAACAACGGTAGACGTTTTTAGCTCTAACGGAGCTCATCAGTTTGTCAATCACATGAAACCTGTCTTAACTAAAGTGCTACGTTATATAGTCGTGTTCTCAAAATCATACCTTCACGATCAAATTCATACGTTCATGACTAAGCAACTGCTTGAGCTGAAGCTCTTTTGGCATGTCGATACCTGTATACAGACTCTAGTGACATATTAGACAAGGTTGCATATAAACAACTTTCTTCTATTAGACGGTAGCTCCTACTACTAGCTTCCACCAAGCAGTTCGAGGATTGTCTCCACGAGAGCCACAACAGTATTAGCTCTTCGAAGTCACTTTGTCAAGCGAAGTTTTGAACATGACCATTTTTGTTCGAAATCATGCACCTCTTTCAGCAATTGGTCAAACGCCTCCCGGATATAGTTTGTAAAGACTTCGATTACAGAAGCATCTCCCATACGTTCTCAACGAACCCTAACTACGTTTAGATGTTCTAGTATGTCTGGTAGCCTATTTTGGTAGCGAAATCTGACTAACTACTAGGTAGAGGTTTGTTGGCAGTTCAGTCCCTCTCTTAGCATGTGTATCCAGGGCATTGTCATGATTGTTCAGTTGTATGACAGACATCGTTGCTGCAACGGAAATTGTTGGCATCATTGTGTATGTGATTATGCATGTATAATTGTACCATCAGCCAAACGCACTGACTTGATTTCATAAATAATGATGTATTGTTTTGAACTCACCCTATATATACTTGTAACATTTTGGCAAGAACCAGTTTTTCATCGTATTTATTCAACATGTCATTTGGAGACGAGGATTCGAAAAGCGCAATTTCGGCACTGATAGCTCATTAAACTCAAATGATGGAGTTGTTTCGACTACAGTTGGAGGATCAGTCCAGGAAAGAGTAGAAACTTTTGTCATGGATGGCAAGGAAAGAGATAGCATAAATGGTGTACTAGTAGTTCAGTGTCTGCACCGATGATACAGACTGCACAAATTGCTCCATTCAGAGCATTTGAATACAAGTCCAAACTATGGTTAAATTATGTTAGACACTTAGATGCCTACTTTTTGGCGTGTGGAATCAAGGACGACAATACAAAAAAGCTTGCCTCTAATCCTGGTCGAGATCAGATACGTTCAGTATCGTGACTAAGTCGATCACGACGATACACACGGAGGAACTCAACTACAAGCAAATGGCACAGATACTTAAAACCCATTTTATTAAACGAATTCACAAGATAACGGCCAGATTTCGATTTACCAACGTGAGAAAGAAAAAAATCAAGCATTTATGGAGTGGATCAATGAGTTAAAGGGTGCATTACATGGTTACCGCTTCTTCAAAAAAGGTATGGCAAGCGAAGGTGACGCTGTTGCTGAACGAATTCAGGATATGTCGGCTATATATGCACCACATGATTATGTTCGCAAGGCAACTTTACAGGATAATAATATCACTGACAAAACTCGTTAATATCGTTGGCAACTGTGATTCTATGTCAAACGCATCTACCTTAAAAAGATAGGCGTCAAGAACAGAATGATGTATCAACGGATGATGTCTTTTTAATACGGAATCCAGGAATAAATGCAGTACGCAGAAACGCAATTTCGAATTCGAAGTTCAATCAATTTACGAAAAATGCTGGTTGTTAATATTGAGGGTTACAACACAGTTCATTAGAACAATGTACCGCTAAAAAACAACAATGTTATCATTGCGGCTTGGTTGGTCACTATACACGATGTTGTCGACAGAATTCAGGACGACAGAAGAATATATTAGCCGTGGATGAAGTTGCAGGCGATTTAAACAACAGTCTAAACTACATAATGATGGCTAACGGTAATAAAATTGCTGTTATTTGAGTCCGAATAAATGGAATAAATGTGAACATGCAATTCGACACGGGGTTGTAGTATCAATCTTTCTGTCAAATTGTGGAGACGACTGGGTTGTCCTGAACTTATGCCGACGACACCCATTAGATGTTTTGGAGGATCGAAAGTACCTGTGTTTGGAACATGCCAGGTATTTTTAAATGTGGCGGCAAGAGAACGTTACTGGATGCAACAGTTTCAATGAGCGGAGATAACTCTCTTTTTGGATTACGATGGGTCGTGAAGTTAAGTATTCCAATCGCTGCAGGCATTGTCGATATTCATAAAATAGAGCCGATACAAAGAGCAGTAGAGTAGAGTCTTGATCAGATATCAAAAAATGCGGTTCTCTGTTTGACTCCCAAGTGTCCACAGTTTTCAACTTTACAGTAAAATTGATCGTTCCCGAAGGTATTAAGCCGATTAAGTAGGTATCAAGAAGGATAC
This sequence comes from Pomphorhynchus laevis, assembly GCA_012934845.2. Classification (NCBI taxonomy): domain Eukaryota; kingdom Metazoa; phylum Acanthocephala; class Palaeacanthocephala; order Echinorhynchida; family Pomphorhynchidae; genus Pomphorhynchus; species Pomphorhynchus laevis. The sequence continues at coordinate 15,759 of WNNJ02000518.1, forward strand.
CGTTACCCTTGCAGAAAGCAACCTTAAATGAACTGGAACGATTAGTAAAAAATGGAATACTAATAAAAGTCGATGCGAACAGGGAATTTGTAGATTGGGTAACTCATTTTGTAGTGGTGCGCAAGAAAAACGGTGAGGGGCAAATCAGCGCAGATTTTTGAACACCTTAAATCAATTTGTGACACAAGGCGCGTATCAAATGCCAACGATTAAAAATACAATAAACAGGGTCGCCAAGGGAAAACCATTTTCAAAAATTGATTTGAGGAGCGCATATCATCAAATCCCCATCGATTCAAGCAGAGTCTATTGGTAATACCCACACCATTTGGATATTTTCGGTACACCCGTCTGTCTTTTGGAATTTCAGTGGGTCCAGGTGTTTTAACAGTTTATGGATAAGACGTTGAATGGCGTTGAATCAGTTACATCATATCTTGACAATGTCGTGATTGCAACCGAGACTGAAATTCAAAATCTACGGATATTTGACAAAGTATTTCAAGTTTTCAAAAAGGCTAATATTTCGATATGCGCCAATAAATGCGAATTCCTGAAAACTCGAATACGATACTTGTGTGTTGAATTGTCAAACAATACAATTGTACAGGTAGCCAAACGTTCAAAAGATAAGCAGGAATTAAAGTCCTTTTGTATGATAGCTTATCACTCTAGGTTTGTACCTCGCCTTCAAGAATTATGCAAACCCATATACGAGCTTACTAAAATCAATTTTTTTAACTGGAAACGGATACATGATTGGGCATATGATCAAGTTAAATGTTCCTTGCAAAATTTTGAAGGCCTTGTACCGTAAAGCGAGTCTAAACCAATCGTGTTGACTTGTGATGCTAGTAATTCAGGAATTAGTGCAGCTCTGGGTCATGTGACGGAACAGAGAATTTTACAATCAATTTATTTTGATTCGAGAGTTTACGCATAAGCCAAACAAAATTATTCGGTTATTGACAAGGAAGCACTGGTAATTTATACCGCGGTTAAACGTTTTCATTTATACGAACGAATGTTTTAAATATAGACTGACCACAAACCACTTGATGTTGTATTCGGTTATCAACGGAATCTGACAAAAATAATAAATGACCGGCTTACTCGATAGTATTTAAGTTTATAAATACCAATACAGAATAAAACATTTAAGGAAAAAAGCAATACTTACCCTGATGCCTTTTCGCGATTTGCAGATTCCTAAAACATCAACGATTCTCAATAATATGACGATGGTCATTTATTTAAGACCACAAAATTGGAAATTTTGAATTATCAAAGGACATTCTTCAGAACAACTCACTTTGAGATGAACAATTAAAAGGAATCATCAAATATATGAGATACGGTTGGGCGACATAAATCAGGAATGCAGATGAGCTCTTCTGACAGCGACGCGACGAACTTTTGTATGATAATAACATATTAATGTGGCTTCAACGTATGATTATTTCTAAACGTCTACGAAAGCAGATGTTATCAATTCTTCACCTTGGACATCCATGAATTGAAACCACGAAATCAAGCTTTTGTTACTATATTTAGTGGCAACTAAATATAGTAACAAAAGCTCAAGATATTAATGAGTATGTATTCGAGTGTCAAGATTGCCAAAGATTAAGGCATCTTCTGTCTGAGTCACCACTACTGTGCTGGAAATTGCCCGCGACGACATGGGAACGTATGCACGTTGATTTAGCTAGTCCAATAAAAGGCACAATATATTTAGTAGCTGTGAATGCATACACTAAGTAGGCCGAGGTATGGTGTAGGGACACTTGGATATAACAGGTAGTAAGTCAAACGTCGTTTAAGGTATTTGCACATTGGGGTATGCTTAAAATGCTAGTGTACGACAACTGCCCACAGTTTGTTGGAATGTAGTTTAAGGGGTTTTGTAACAAATGGGCAATAAGGCATGTGATTGGGAGTCCATATCCTCCAAAGACTAACGGACTTGCGGAGAAATTTATTCAAATCTTATAAGAGCGAGTGTTAAAGAAACAATGCAACGAAGCCGTGATGAGTTACAAGTGTTTCTCGCTTCACACCGAAATAATATCCATGTAAGCACCTGTAAAACTCCAGCTGAGTTGATAATGGGAAGAAGATTGAAATGTGTGTTCGATAATCTTAGGCCAACATTTAAATTAACAGTGGAGGAAAAACAATAAGTTCAAGTCTGCATCATGATCAGAGGTCTCATTTCAGAGAGTTTAGGGTTGGAAATGAGATTTGGTATGGTATTTAGAGGCACGTGAAAATGTTTGGAAAAATGATCAAATAACTCGAAGAAACAGTCCAGTGTGGTATGAAATTTTGACAGAGCAAGATAGAAAAAGGCTCTCTCACTAGATCTAGTTCTTTCCCACTCAGCGAAGTAACGTTCCAAGATTCTGCAGTAAGAATGAACGTTGAAGCCTGGTTATCTTATAACGCACAACTCCCGAGCCACGACACCCGACTTTGACAATTCCTACAATCAGTGATGAGCTGTCTACCGTTTTGATTTTGATCCTTTAAATTGATTATTTTCGTCGTTGATATTGTCGCTGTTTTTGTTCAGTTATCTGCTGTCTCCTGTATCCTTTGGTAATCCAATACAATTTTATACAAGGAAACATATTTTTGTTAAAATCTCTGCTGTCTCCCATATCCTCTGATAATCCAATAACTCATGTTATGAGGAAACAAGCACGACCCCTTCCGATTTCTCAAAATTAATCCACCGTTAGGGTCATAAGAGGGATTCGAACTAGCCCAACAATAAACTAGCCTACGGCTGATACAAGCCAGTCAGATGTTTAGCAACACCGGAATATTCATGCGTTGAACAGACTGCATCACGGGAAGATTAACTGCCATAGGCAAGAACCGAACCAAAACAATCACTCAACGACGGATCGGTTGAGCCTACACCTTTCGGCCATATAATAGGAAGAATTATTGGTTAACTGTTCTCACTCTAATGATAGAAATTATTTTTAGAGACCATATGAGAAATCCGTCATTAGTTGTAATTGCCAATCTTTCTGCTGCTTTGCGATGGTAATCCGATACGTAAATTACAAATGGCATAAAATTTAGTGTCGTCTACACCATTTCCGTGTTCACACATCACATGATTTAGTAGTGTCTGAGTTAGACGGTACATATTAGTTAAAAGTTTGCTGTACAGTCTTCTTATATGCTGATTCGACATACGCTCTGCGATTACTGCGATTATTGAGCCTGCCGCTGTGCTTGCTTACTTTCATCTACATATTATACATTACATTGATCACAGAGACTCATGTATATGACGTATGTCGACGTATTTCCGACGTATGTCAGAAACGCCTTTATTTACAATGTCACAAATAAAACCGAAACGACCAGTGATTACTTCATTCTACTGATGAGTGTTGCCGGATACTCATCATTTCGATGCTGAAGTAGTCGTCTAGAAGTGACATTGTAACTGAAAGTCGTAAATCAAAGTCCAGTCTAACAAGCAACACCATTTTATATATATACATATATATAGCATATATATCATGCCCAGTCATCCTACGTGTAACGACAAATTTCACAATGGTAGACGCGTTTCGCTCTAACGTAGCTCATCAGTACCGTGACTTCAATAATCATCCATATGCATCTTAACACACGCTTAAACAGTGTTTAAAGCTCGAAAACCAGAACTACCCTTAATCTGAATCATCAGAGTGAATTTAGCATAAGCTCTGTGCATGGCTGTGCGTATTGCGGTTTAACCATGCATCAGGCACTAAATTCCTTTTAATAGAAATGCTGTTCAGCAGGGACACTTTCAAGTGTACAAATAAATAAAATATAATTTGTTGTTACACCTGCCATGGGACACCCAATGGTGTACTTGTAAATAAATCAACATGCATTCTTCTATATGTTTACGCCTCCTCATGGGAAACATAGTGATTTATTTACGAGTACACCATTCGGTGTCCCAAGGTAGGTGTAACAACAAACTATATTTTATTTATTTGTACACTTAATAGTGTCCCTGCTAAACAACATTTCTAATTGATGGAATTTAGTGCCTGTTGAATGGTTAAACTGCAATACGCACTGCCATGCACAGAGCTTATGCTAAATTCCATCCGATGTTTCAGATTAAGGGTAGTTCTGTTTTTCGAACTTTAGACATTGTTTAAGCGTGTGTTAATGTGCCTATAAATGATTATTGAAGTCACGGTACTGATGAGCTCCATTAGAGCGAAACGCGTCTACCGTTGTTGAAGTTTGTCATCACATATCGGATGAATGCGCATACTTTGCGACTTTGAATATTTCGAGAATATTTCGGTTGTTTTTCTTGGTCTGATGAGGATATATAGAATGCTGCCTGGAGTTTATGTCTTCTCATGGGGAAAACATATATAGATATATAATGTATATATACATTTCCAAGGATATATACATATCCTTGGAAATGCTATGTCTATGGAATATGTCGAATGATGCGGTGGGTTATCCTACCGATGTAATCACTAGGCGGATATGTAAGCGCTGGGACAAAGCAGAGTCTTGTATAAATATGGATTTGGCAGATTACCAAAAGTGTATAGACTCTCGAGGAGAGGAATTAACATGTGGAATTCGTTGCCTGAGGAAGTCGTTGCAGCCCCCAGTTTGAGAACGTTTAAATCACGATGCTACAAATGAATACGTGAACAATGCCGCCACTTAACACTACCACTGGAATATCCTAATTAGCTATGTTGACTGAATATTTGCTTTTCTTTTTTTTGGCTCTGCCTGAATAGCCTTTTCGCATTGGTATGTATTGGAATATATATATATATATATATATATATATATATATATATATATATATATATATATATATATATATATATATATATATATATATATATATATATATATATAATATGTTTCGTTTGAATACCGTCGCCTGGGATCCATATTGGATGCAGATTGATATTAGTTTAAAGTATTCCTGGTATTTCTTTAAACTAATATATAGATATATATCTATATATAATAGTAATGCACAAATGTGCAGAGTAGACAACGGTCCAGGATTTCTTCAGAAATACGGCATTTATACTAAATGGTGTTGCTTGATAGACTGGACATTCGATTCACGACTTTCAGTCACCATGTCACTTCTAGACGACCACTTCAGCATCGAAATGATGAGTACCTGGCAACACTCATCAGTAGAATAAGATACACACTGGTCGTTTCAGTTGCCTGTGTGACATTGTGAATAAAGGCGTTTCCGACACTTTGCTTAATTGTCTAGGGCTTTCGCTCTTAACCATATCGAATTGCTGTGCGGACCATTTTTAAACACTAGGCAGAGGTTGTTGCTGAATTGTCGCTGCACTCGTTGGATCCTAAATGGATACGGCAGGTATAATAGTAATGCACGAATGTGCTGAGTAGACAACGGTCCAGGATTTCTAACGAAATACTGCATTTATACTAAATAGTGTTGCTTGATAGACTCGACTTCGATTCACGACTTTCAGTCACTATGTCACTTCTAGACGACCACTTCAGCATCGAAATGATGGGTACCTGGCAACACTCATCAGTAGAATGAGGCACACACTGGTCGTTTCGGTTGCCTGTGTGACATTGTGAATAAAGGCGTTTCCGACACTTTGCTTAATTGTCTGAGGCTTTCGCTCTTAACCAGATCGAATTGCTGTGCGGACCATCCTTAAACACTAGGCAGAGGTTGTTTGTGAATTGTCGCTGCACTCGTTGGATCCTAAATCGAAACGGCAAGTATAATAGTAATGCACGAATGTGCTGATTAGACAACGGTCAAGGATTTCTTACGAAATACGGCATTTATAATAAATGGTGTTGCTTGATAGACTCGACTTCGATTCACGACTTTCAGTCACTATGTCACTTCTAGACGACCACTTCAGCATCGAAATGATGAGTACCTGGCAACACTCATCAGTAGAATGAGGTACACACTGGTCGTTTCAGTTGCCTGTGTGACATTGTGAATAAAGGCGTTTCCGACACTTTACTTAATTGTCTGAGGCTTTCGCTCTTAACCAGATCGAATTGCTGTGCGGACCATCCTTAAACACTAGGCAGAGGTTGTTGCTGAATTGTCGCTGCACTCGTTGGATCCTAAATGGATACGGCAGGTATAATAGTAATGCACGAATGTGCTGAGTAAACAACGGTCCAGGATTTCTTACGAAATACGGTATTTATACTAAATGGTGTTGCTTGATAGACTGGACTTCGATTCACGACTTTCAGTCACCATGTCACTTCTAGACGACCACTTCAGCATCGAAATAATGAGTACCTGGCAACACTCATCAGTAGAATGAGGTACACACTGGTCGTTTCGGTTGCCTGTGTGACATTGTGAATAAAGGCGTTTCCGACACTTTGCTTAATTGTCTGAGGCTTTCGCTCTTAACCAGATCGAATTGCTGTGCGGACCATCCTTAAACACTAGGCAGAGGTTGTTGCTGAATTGTCGCTGCACTCGTTAGATCCTAAATGGATAGGGCAGGTATTTTAGAAATGCACGAATGTGCTGAGTAGACAACGGTCCAGGATTTCTAACGAAATACTGCATTTATACTAAATGGTGTTGCTTGATAGACTGGACTTCGATTCACGACTTTCAGTCACTATGTCACTTCTAGACGACCACTTCAGCATCGAAATGATGAGTACCTGGCAACACTCATCAGTAGAATGAGGTACACACTGGTCGTTTAAGTTGCCTGTGTGACATTGTGAATAAAGGCGTTTCCGACACTTTACTTAATTGTATGAGGCTTTCGCTCTTAACCAGATCGAATTGCTGTGCGGACCATCCTTAAACACTAGGCAGAGGTTGTTGCTGAATTGTCGCTGCACTCGTTGGATCCTAAATGGATACGGCAAGTATAATAGTAATGCACGAATGTGCTGATTAGACAACGGTCAAGGATTTCTTACGAAATACGGCATTTATAATAAATAGTGTTGCTTGATAGAGTCGACTTCGATTCACGACTTTCAGTCACTATGTCACTTCTAGACGACCACTTCAGCATCGAAATGATGAGTACCCGGCAACACTCATCAGTAGAATGAGGTACACACTGGTCGTTTCGGTTGCCTGTGTGACATTGTGAATAAAGGCGTTTCCGACACTTTGCTTAATTGTCTGAGGCTTTCGCTCTTAACCAGATCGAATTGCTGTGCGGACCATCCTTAAACACTAGGCAGAGGTTGTTGCTGAATTGTCGCTGCACTCGTTGGATCCTAAATGGATACGGCAGGTATAATAGTAATGCACGAATGTGCTGAGTAGACAACGGTCTAGGATTTCTTACGAAATACGGCATTTATAATAAATAGTGTTGCTTGATAGAGTCGACTTCGATTCACGACTTTCAGTCACTATGTCACTTCTAGACGACCACTTCAGCATCGAAATGATGAGTACCTTGGCAACACTCATCAGTAGAATGAGGTACACACTGGTCGTTTCGGTTGCCTGTGTGACATTGTGAATAAAGGCGTTTCCGACACTTTGCTTAATTGTCTGAGGCTTTCGCTCTTAACCAGATCGAATTGCTGTGCGGACCATCCTTAAACACTAGGCAGAGGTTGTTGCTGAATTGTCGCTGCACTCGTTGGATCCTAAATGGATACGGCAGGTATAATAGTAATGCACGAATGTGCTGAGTAGACAACGGTCCAGGATTTCTTACGAAATACGGCATTTATACTAAATGGTGTTGCTTGATAGACTGGACTTCGATTCACGACTTTCAGTCACCATGTCACTTCTAGACGACCACTTCAGCATCGAAATGATGAGTACCCGGCAACACTCATCAGTAGAATGAGGTACACACTGGTCGTTTCGGTTGCCTGTGTGACATTGTGAATAAAGGCGTTTCCGACACTTTGCTTAATTGTCTGAGGCTTTCGCTCTTAACCAGATCGAATTGCTGTGCGGACCATCCTTAAACACTAGGCAGAGGTTGTTGCTGAATTGTCGCTGCACTCGTTGGATCCTAAATGGATACGGCAAGTATAATAGTAATGCACGAATGTGCTGATTAGACAACGGTCAAGGATTTCTTACGAAATACGGCATTTATAATAAATGGTGTTGCTTGATAGACTCGACTTCGATTCACGACTTTCAGTCACTATGTCACTTCTAGACGACCACTTCAGCATCGAAATGATGAGTACCTGGCAACACTCATCAGTAGAATGAGGTACACACTGGTCGTTTCGGTTGCCTGTGTGACATTGTGAATAAAGGCGTTTCCGACACTTTGCTTAATTGTCTGAGGCTTTCGCTCTTAACCAGATCGAATTGCTGTGCGGACCATCCTTAAACACTAGGCAGAGGTTGTTGCTGAATTGTCGCTGCACTCGTTGGATCCTAAATGGATACGGCAGGTATAATAGTAATGCACGAATGTGCTGAGTAGACAACGGTCCAGGATTTCTTACGAAATACGGCATTTATACTAAATGGTGTTGCTTGATAGACTGGACTTCGATTCACGACTTTCAGTCACCATGTCACTTCTAGACGACACTTCAGCATCGAAATGATGAGTACCTGGCAACACTCATCAGTAGAATGAGGTACACACTGGTCGTTTCGGTTGCCTGTGTGACATTGTGAATAAAGGCGTTTCCGACACTTTGCTTAATTGTCTGAGGCTTTCGCTCTTAACCAGATCGAATTGCTGTGCGGACCATCCTTAAACACTAGGCAGAGGTTGTTGCTGAATTGTCGCTGCACTCGTTGGATCCTAAATGGATACGGCAGGTATAATAGTAATGCACGAATGTGCTGAGTAGACAACGGTCCAGGATTTCTTACGAAATACGGCATTTATACTAAATGGTGTTGCTTGATAGACTGGACTTCGATTCACGACTTTCAGTCACCATGTCACTTCTAGACGACCACTTCAGCATCGAAATGATAAGTACCCGGCAACACTCATCAGTAGAATGAGGTACACACTGGTCGTTTCGGTTGCCTGTGTGACATTGTG
>WNNJ02000051.1:0-10576 GCA_012934845.2 Pomphorhynchus laevis
ATCAATCACGAAACTTCGATTCAAAGTCGCTACGTATGCCCAGTCATCCAATGTGTGACGACAAACTTCAACAACGGTATATACCGTTGTTGAAGTTTGTCGTCACACATTGGATGACTGGGCATACGTAGCGACTTTGAATATTGCGAGAATAATTCGGTTCTATTTCTTGATCTGATGAGGATATATAGAATGCTGCCTGGTGTTTATGCCTGATGTTGCCCGGTGTTTATATGTATGCTGCCTGGTGTTTATACAACGGTATATACCGTTCTTGAAGTTTGTCGTCACACAAACTTTTGTATGTATGCTGCCTGGTGTTTATACAACGGTATATACAGTTGTTGAAGTTTGTCGTCACACATTGGATGACTGGGCATACGTAGCGACTTTGAATATTGCGAGAATAATTCGGTTCTATTTCTTGATCTGATGAGGATATATAGAATGCTGCCTGGTGTTTATGCCTCTTCATGAGGAAAACATAGTGATATATATAGCGAAAAATCGCTTGAAATTGTGGTCCAGGAGCCAAAACTGGCTACGATTGATTTTAATCCATATTTGCTGCTAAATAACTGGACTTCGATCATCAGCTCCATCAGTCTAATGTATCACTCCGAGACGATCCTAACCACCCAGCAGTCATCGTCAGTCGGATTAAGTGGTTAGGGTACGTTTCGACTGCTTTTGTGATAACTATAAAGACACCAGCAATTCCTCACTATATATATTATATATGAATATATATTATATATATCACTGAAGAAGGCGGTAAGCCGAACGCTATGAATTTTATCGATTTTGATAGCAATTTTCACAATCATTCGTGCTAAACTTCACCAAATAGGATCATTAGCAAAAGCACTTGTAATGCCAGCGCAGGTCTCAGCAGTAGTGCTGATTTAGCACTCAATGTGAAGTTACCAGAAATCTTTCTGGTACTTCATACACATGACTCGTGTGCCGTCTGCCAGTCCTCCTCTGCATCCAGTAGTGGGATGGATCTGGCACTGATGAGTCATTGTGATGACGAAACGGTACTTGCTACTGTTATCGTCGTTCTTCCGCGTCTGGCTTCAATGATAACATTTAATATACATATATATTAGAGGTTTGATTCAACCAGGACTGTCTATTACACCTATCTGATTCTCACTCTATATAAAGAATTTCACGCTTCTACCCTGCAAGACGGCGTACCGTTTTGGCTTTGAGAAGCCTAATTAGTTGCAGCAATACAATATATTCACATGAAAAACATACTATATATAGATTAAAGCAGAAATAATTACTATAATAAATAAAAAAGCTCCAAGAAAGAAGTTTTTTTTAATTAGAGGTCTATAAACCTCTAATTTATTGGTCCTCCGAGGATCCCAGGCGGCGGTGATCTTTCCTTCGTAATAAATTATATTGGTCATTTAGTGATCCCGATAATGTCTATTACACTGAAAATAATTCAGTGCACATCATTGACTTAGAAAGAGCAAGCTACGTCATGCAATTAGCATATAACGAATTATTTCTGCTATAATCTATATAGTGTTTAATATTTGTTAATTAGCTCAATAATTAAACACAATAAATATTATACACAATTAAAAGTTAAGAAATTTGTAAAATACAATTAAATACCATTAAATTATATTTATTTTTTTCAATGAATGCTATTTTGTACAGAGAAGAGATCAGCAAGCTGCAGTCTATGAAGTTATTCGTAATAAATCAGTTGTGATTGTGCTAACCAAGCAAAATGTCATCCAGATATTTATTGAAAAGTAAGACACTATTTTATGTGCTTGTTATGTATTTTAAATAAATCTTCTATTTTATTATTTAATTGTTTATAATGTCCAATTGACAGTTTAAAATAATTAATATTATATTATAATTAATATCCAATTTTTCTAGTGATGGTCAAAGTAAATGGCCAAAAGCCCAATAAAATCATTGTGTTTGCCTATTGTAGCCCAAAAGTTCAAAATTTTAAAGCAACATTATACTTGAAATTGGAAACGATTTCGATTTGTAAAATGTAAAAGATAAAGTATTTGACTGCGTGAAAATATATCTTTAATTTTGAATACAATAGAAGAGTCACATGTTTGTCGTTTAACGTAAAAAGGACTGGGACATAAAGTGTATATATTAAATAAACAACGGATGTCTAGCGATAATGGTTTATCGCTAGACATTAATTAAATATATTATATTAAATATAATATTATATTTAATATAATATTATTTTAAATATAATATTATATTAAATATAAATTATAATTATAAATTATAGCATAAATATAATTTATATAAATTATAAATTGAATGAACGGACTAAACGAACGGACTGTACGAACTGAACGAACGAACTGAACGAACGGACTAAACGAACGGACTGTACGAACTGAACGAACTGAACGAACGGACTGTACGAACTGAACGAACGAACTGAACGAACGGACTAAACGAACGGACTGTACGAACTGAACGATCAAGCTGAACGAACAAGATGAACGAATATACTGAATTCGTTTGCAAAATTATTATTAGTGAGCTTGTAAGCGCCGTTGGCACGCATTTGCCACTCAAAATAAATTTCTCTTTATCTCTCAAAATTATAAATAATTATAATTATATTAAATATAATTCTATACTATAAATAAATTTAAACAATTGAAATATTTTTCCTGGAAAAAAAATTTTAAACATTACTTATAAATTCAAATTTACACATTTAAATAAATAACGGATTCAAATCTAGTATTCTTATATTTTATAAATAATAAATTAGTAATCAATTTATTTTGTTAATCCGGCTCCAAAATTAAATATTTAAGAATAAATCAAAGCCGTTTATTTCTTATCTATGATAAATAATAAATTGGCGGTGCATTCTATTTATATTGTCGACCTGCCCAAAATTAAAAATTTAAAGAAAGAATATATCAAAATCGCTTACTTTTATTGTAAGATTATTTTTATTGACATATCGATTATTTTCATTTAACCATTATAGGCAGTTATATAACCATTATAGGCAGTTATATTAAAGAATAGGCAGTATTTTACAATAAATTTGTAAAATGTTAATTTTACAAATACTTTTTATATTTTTTATTAAACAATTTACAAGCCACTCTTACTTGTATTGTTTTCTATTTAACAATTTACGAAGATCACTCAGGCTAGGCAAATTTTTTTATTTATAATTATTTATTATTTATTATTGTCGTGTTCAAATTCGTCTTCTTCTCATTGCTTTCCGCCTTTTAACTTTTCATACCCCTTCATTTCTCAACCTTCCTTTTCTCGACAATTCTCGTCCTGTTAATTCCTTGCGTTCCTGTAATTCCCTTCTTTTACATGTCCCAATCTACTCTACCTCTTTTGGCTTCCGCTCTTTCCTGGTGGATGCTACTCTATTGTGGAATCATCTGTCCATTCATATACGCCAATCAACTTCCCTGCAGTGCTTCAAACGCCAAATCCGATCCCATTTAAACAATTTATCTGCATGACTTTTTCATTTTTGTTTGTGGACATGTAAGCGTGCAGCTGGCACGCATTTGCCACTTTAAATAAATTAGTATTATTATTTACTTATTTACTATTTAATTATTAAATTTTGATTTTGCATTGTTTCAATTTTATAATTATATTAAATACGTTGACTCAGTTAGCTGATTTGATGTAATGGATAGATAATAAATAGTATATTGTATTGGATGGGTCAATAATATATTGACCTATTTATGGATGGACGGTAAATAAATTAATTTGTATTAGAATAGGATACTAAATAATCAAATTTCATCAGAGGAAATACGTCATTAGCATGTATTTGGCCCGGTATTTGGATATATTTGGATACATGTATTTGGATATAGAAAACCAAGATAGACGCGTTGGATATCCTAGTTGACGGCAGATGTTTCAAGCGGCTTATCTCAGTATCCAAAACTTGAATAGCGCGATATTACATAGAATCATATACTGCTTATAAATCTATCTGATTTATATCCAGATTAAATCAAGATGGCAACTACAGATTAAGCAAAATCCTTGCATATTTTAAGATCCTTGCATACTTTGCTGAATATAAATTTGTTTATTGTAAATATAAAAATTTATTTAGCTTATTTATTTTATGCATTCAGTTTCATCTTTTAATTGGTCCTTTAATGAAGCCTGAAAATTTATTATTTTAATTTAGTCATATTTTATATGTTCAATATAAATGTAGAGTTTTTATGCCTTGATGTGACTGACGTTTTGTAGCACATCTTACTAAAGTGTATACGTTTAGTATTCGGAGAAATTATATCTATTTAATTAGCACAGGTTAGGACAAATCAGATCAGATAACTGAGTCTACGTATTTTATACGATATTTAAATTAAAAATAAAGATAAATAATAAATAATTATTTAAGATTTTATGAAATTTATATTTATATCAAGTTAAAATTTATAATTGAAATTTAAAATAAAAGTTAATTTTTATGAATTGACCAATAAATAAAAGACGATGTATAAGAATAAGGATTAGAGGTCATCAGTAGGAAGTGCTATGCTATCAGGTTTCGGTTCCTATTCCTCTACATAACATAGCAGCGGGGTCAAACACGTGCTAATGACGTATTTTCTCTGATCAAATTTGATTATTTAGCGTACCTACATTATTCTAAATGTAGTTGCTAAAGGTTAAATTATACGGACATTTAAGTGTAAACACCATACTTTCCTAATTACAGTACAACGAAGGAAATAATCATTTCCTTAAAATTATGTATTATCTATCTTTATTTTTGATTTATATATAGTATAAAATAAATAAACTCAGTATGAAAGTATGGTGTTTGCACTTAATGTCCGTATAATTTAACATTTAGTAGCTACATTTGGAATGCTTCATTATTATTAATTACGATGATAAACTTATCACGGAAATAGAAAGGGTGAATATATAAGCAAGTGCATTAAAGTTAGTACGAGAAATAAATAACTTTAAACGATAATTTGTTTTGCATGGAATCGTTTTCTTTCATAAAAGCTTAATCTTTTATTAACTTTTAAAACGAAAACATAACTCGATGTAAGATCTAAATATGAGCAGCTAACTGAGTATGTGTTTTATAATAAAATCTGAAAAATATTGGAATTAAATATACACATACACGTCGTTTAAACATGCCGTAGTTCGCCCATTATTAAAGAAGCATCATCTTGATCCCAGTTCCGCCTCCTCCTATAGACCAATATCAAACCTTCCGACCATTTCAAAACTTTTCGAGCGTATCATCCTCAGACAGGTAAGCAACTACATATCATCAAATTCTATGTTTCCACCTTTTCAATCAGCATATCGACCACAACATTCTACTATGACCGCATGCACAAAACTCTCCAATGATCTACTTCTTGCTCTTGACAAACATCTAGTAAGCCTTGTAATTTCACTTGATTTATCCTCCGCCTTTGATGTAGTTGATCACACTATACTTCTCTCATGTCTCAAACAACGTTACTGCTTCTCGTCTCATGTCATTTCTTGGTTCAAATCCTACCTCTCAAATCGCTCTTATCACGTAGTCTCCAACTCTTCTGCGCCGGTTCCTCTCAGCTGCGGTGTACCACAAGGATCCGTTCTAGGGCCGCTTCTTTTCACCCTTCTTCTTGGTGATTTATCTTCCATCGTGGTCCCTTTCGGCTTTGAAGTCAGTGACATCCGAAGTGTCCGTAGAAACCTCGACGTGAAATCGACAGCTATTTTAATCTCCAGCCTTTTCATGCCTCGTCTAGAATATTGCTTAGGTCTTCTCGTAAACTGTCCAGCATATCAATTTTACTAATTACAAAGGATTCTGCACACGGCTGCTAGAGTCATCTTCCGCCTTCGCAAGTACGACCACATATCCAACACCCTCCGCATCCTTAACTGGCTCGACATTCCGAGCCGCATAACCTCTCAAATTCTCACACTTGCATGGCAAATCAAATTCCGGTACAACCCTCCTTATCTATATCTTCCTGATAGCGCATCCTATATGACGACTGGTCTCTCCCTAAGAAGTCATCGCTCCTACTCGCTTTTCGTCCCCCGTCACAACGGTAATCACGGATATCGTGCGTTTACCATCGCTGCACCACGCCTTTGGAACAAACTTCCTCGAGACACAAAATCATTGACGTCGCTTAAATACTTCAAAACTTCCTTGATCGCCATACTTCTTGCAAACGAACTAAAATAACACTTTCAGCCGCAATCAATTCAATAACTCTACATACAAGTTCAAACATTCATCGGACGTAAACTTGTCTTTTAATTTTTATAGTGGGCATGTAAATGGTTCTATTTACCACAAAGGCCACTCTAAATAAATTCTATTCTAAATTCTATTCTATTCGTAAATACTTAAATAATTAAATAATCATAATAATGAATAAAAAAGTGCATATGCTACATATCCACCACTCTCCGCAACTTTACTTATCAATTTAACGTGTTCTTGCCATGCATTGACTTTCTCTTTAACTTGTTTCTCAATATTAATTTCTCAATATTAATATTATAATATTATAATATTAATATTATAATATTATTATAATATTTCTCAATATTAATTGCCGTGACGCTGTTATTCGAATAGACTACGGTTTTGAATAAAACTGGGTTTTCATACAAATTGCGCAATTTTTAGTGATCAACCGGAATACTATAATTATGAGTATATTATAATTACTGAGTCTACGTATTAAAATACAGATAAATAATTATGAATAACTAAGATTTTAATAATTAAATAATAATAAATAATTAAAAAATAATAAATAATTGTAAATAAAAAATAATTATATAATATTTTATACAATTAATATTTATAAAACGATAGAATTTATAATTACAATTTAAAATAAAATTCAATTTTTATGAATTTACTAAAGATAGAGACGATGTATAAGAATAAAGAATATTGGCTATCAAACGGAACAGCTATGCAATTAAATGCTAAATTAAAAATAGGTCATTTAGAAAATTACGATGAATTACAAGGGATGGACTGTATAAATTGGTAAACACAAAAAGTAAGATATGTTAAAGTAAGGCATATACAAAATAAAGAATTTTAAAATAAATGGGCGATTTGTTGAATTGCAAAAAGTACTGCAATTTGTTAATCGTTTGTCTGTTTTTTAAATTCTTCTTTCGACGACCATGATCTAATTGATTGGATATTTAGCTTTCCGTCTTTACCTGTAAAACACAGAAAAAGTTGTTTGTTCACTGATCTAACCAATCGTCCAAGTGCGATTAACCATCGACCAACAGGTTCATCAGCGCCACAACAAAAGCACAAAGCAAACGCATGACACTCTAAGGGATCTTGCTCGTAAAGAAGAAAATCACCACCGAATTTTTCCCCGTCTGTAATCCAAAATCCCAAGTCCCAAAAATGTGCAAATATTCTCGATCTTAATGTGGTAAACTGCGATGGATCAACAGTTACACGTTCAAACCGACTGATTTTATTACTATCATCTTGCAACAATATATCCATCGGTATTTCTGTTTGACTCATCGTTTGCATGAGCTCGTTTTCATTAATCTCCTATAATCATTACTGTTTTACAATTCAAGTGGTCGGTGAATTCATTAGTCAAACGAAACAAAAAAAAGTTAATTTATATTTTAACGACAAATTTATTCTTAGGTTCCGAGATTTTATTTTAAAGAACTGATAAATTGATCGTTTAGAGGAAAACGAATTGAAATCTAATTAATGCATAATTAATAATTAATTAATCGATTGTTTTAAACTGTGCTCCGAGAGCTAAAAAGCTTTAGTTTCATAATTGTAGATGTTGCCGAAAACCGGAGTTCGATTAAATGCAGAGCAGACTTCCTTATCACTCCTAGACGAGCTGACGGTAGCCGGCAGCACTCATCAGTAGGGTGAACTACCAACAGTCGTTTCGTCTGCCTTGTGATATATTAAAAAGGCATCTCCGAGAATTTGCTAACGTGATGGCAAATATGGTATATATATGATAAATATTTCGATAAATATTTCGTCTAAACTATATATATAGTTTTTAAATCCGATTGAGTTAAACTGTGCTCCGGGAGCTAATAAGCTTCAGTTTTATAATCGTAGATTTTGCCAAAAACCGGAGTTCGATTACAAGTAGAGCAGACTTCCTTATCACTTATAGACGAGCTGACGATAGCCGGCAGCACTCATCAGTAGTGTGAACTACCAACAGTCGTTTCGTCTGCCTTGTGATATATATTGTTAAAGTATAAATTGAAAATTAGTATATATATTCTAAATAGTTTGAACACCGCTGTCTGGGATTCCGGAGTTCGATTACATGTAATCGAACTATATATAGTTCGATTATATATATGGCAACTTTCACAGTGATTTCATTTCATAAATGCATCTGTAAGTGATGAAATCTGTAACTAATAACACTAGTTCTAAGAAATCTAACACTAATACGATTTATTTATTACTCATAAATACAAAATAATAATTAATTAGATTTAACTAGGAATGATGACAAAGTTTAAAGAAATCCAAATATTTTAAACGCGTTATTTCACCGTCAACCATCATTATTATCAAAGTTGAAAACATTTAAATAGCATACAATTTGCGAACGGTAATATCAAGTTCAAAAAATAATGTGATTATAATATCGATCACGCTGTTTTTAAAAACAATTTTTATTTGCATAATTCTAAGATATGCTTGATTGATAATTTTTTGAAGCAAACAAACCTGTGATGGATCACGATTAATTACTTATATTCGGCTAATGATAATCGCAAAAGAGTTGCGAGTTCTTCGTTCAGAAGCACAATCGGTGGCCCGTTAAATACATTTTGCCGGGGTTGAGCAGCAAAACTCCCTACCAACTTTCCACATATTCGATGTTCGGTTCTTAATCGTATTATATGCCTTGGATCAAAAACAATAGCTTTACCGTCTATTAGGTAAATGCGAATTTTATCGCTAGCCAGCATTACGTCGAATCTAAGGAAATGCCCCACAAATAGAATTAATTATCTTTCATCTAAGAAAATATCATGAATTAGCTAAAAATATCATAAATTATTATTAATGTTTCAACAGCACATAAAAGCATGACTTAATTGGCTGGTTCACGGCAGAAAAAAAGAAAATATAATAAATGTATCAGTGTTGTTATTTATGAGACAGTGCAGCAGCTCAAACTATTGCAGCAAACGAGTCGGACCCGATTCCTCCTTTTCGTATCGATCCATATCAATGACCTGATATAGTTCGTACACTTCCTCAGAACGCGCAATCTTCCGGTTTCTGGTTTCATTATCTGGAAACTCGACCTCTGGATGTTCGGTCGTCTCTTCACAGAGAAATTGAGAAGTGTATGAGTTAAGACTTGAGATTGTTGCAATACTAAACTGGGGTTGTGGGTCGTTACATTGTCCAGGTCATTCTCCAATAACGGTTGGCCCAGTTCATCTAAACTCTTCAAAATAGCCTTTGCATTGCCGCTCATGAGGGCTAATGACACTCTATGAAAAGAGTGCCCCACTACTTTACTGTAAGGGATCCCGTTTCTCTAGGACATCGACCGTGCTATAAATCGAATTAATTTTCCTCCTAGATTGTTCCATCCTCCATAAGTCTCGACGACCGCTGCCACGAAGCTATACCCACCTTCCTCCATCTTTTGCTGATATTTTCTGTCTTTGACATATATGGCGTATCTATTCGTAGCATAAGAGGGTATGTGGGCGGCCATGGTAACGAACGCACACTGCTGGGGATTGGTTATGGTGAAGTCAACCGCCAGTGGAGGGTCCTCGTAAATTAAAATATCAGCTGAACGTTTGCGCAAGTTTCTGACGAGATTTGGAACCTCTCGACCAACCCGTAATCCCGCTGACACTGCTGCCTGGAAAACGATTTCGCGGATCTCATCATGCCGGATGTCAGGAAATTCGACGAGCTGACAGGTCAATGCATGAAAGCCAAACTTGTCTGCTTGCCAGAGCCAACGCTGACATCTATAATCGTCATTACAAAGTGGTAGGCCCAGCCAAAGGTGTAGAAGGACACAAAATTCGTTGGGTGCTAGATTCATCCTTGTCGCCTTGTTTGGTATAGCCTGCAGCCAGGCACAAGCGTGAGGGCAGGATGTTGCCAATAGTCTGGCATAGTTGAAGTCGTTAGCCATCTGCAGTAATCGTTTAAATGAATCTTCATCAACGAACTTAGAAAGCGTGTTTTGTTTAGTCGGAAAACTATCTAATTCGCGTACGAAAAGTGACGAGATCTTTCTTTGGTGGATTCATATCCTGGAAAATATGTGGATCCAAATTTAGCCGATTGGAGACCAAGTGTATGCTCGATATGAATGCTGAAGGGGAATGCATGTGGCAGCTGCGTAGTTCCAGACCTCCCATTCTCATAGGCAAACATGCTTGAATCCACGTCTGCTTGTCGGGGGTGATGAAAGTTATTCTGGCAAAGGTCTCTTTGTTCGAATGATCGAAAGCCAGAAAAAATTCATCCGCGAAA
>WNNJ02000520.1:0-100432 GCA_012934845.2 Pomphorhynchus laevis
ACGGGTGTGCCTCAAGGTTCACCTCTTTCTCCTATCTTATATCTTGCTGCTTCCATTAATCTATTCAAAATATTTAAACGCGAACAACGTCTTGTGGTGTATGCTGATGACACCACAGCCCTTTTCTCTGGCACAGGTGCAAAGACGTAGTTTCTGACATCAGCCGTTTCTTTTTAAGATTAAAAGACCAGTTACCCAAATCCAATCTTATCTTAAACTCTGCCAAATCACAGGTGGTTGTCTTTCATTGCTCCCCTGCGACGAAGCAAAAGCTTAAGAGACCAACACTCTCTGCTCTAGCCTCTTTATTTGCCTATGATCCTCTCCCTACCTTCACAAGTCGAGTAAAATACTTGGGGTTCACCGTTTTAGTGAACTGGTCGGCGAAAGCTGACTGGATAGACTTAAAAGTATCCTGAAGAAAGCTAAGTGGGCTCTGAAACGGGCTCAGCATCTGTCATTGAAAGGGAAAACCCAGGTGCGCCTCTGGGGCACTTGGGCTATCTCGGGATTAGTCTTCTTCTCTAAAGGACGTCCCACAGAGCAAAG
Source organism: Pomphorhynchus laevis (assembly GCA_012934845.2). NCBI lineage: Eukaryota > Metazoa > Acanthocephala > Palaeacanthocephala > Echinorhynchida > Pomphorhynchidae > Pomphorhynchus > Pomphorhynchus laevis. The sequence continues at coordinate 550 of WNNJ02000520.1, forward strand.
ACTAAGGTTTCTTAAGCTCCTCGTCTGTCGCTTACCCAACATAGTCCGCGCCGAGTGATCTCTTCGGGGAAGGTGAAAGACTCAGGGATGGCTCAGTCGGAAGGCGGCGTGTTGGATCGGTTGGAGGGCTCAAATTCCAATGGATTTGAAGCCATAATGTTTAAAAGAAGACTGACATGCAACTTTGAAGATTTTCAATTCATCTTAGAGAAGATTAGATAAAGGCTTGATAGTAACTGTCTTCTGTTAATGATATTATCCTGCATGTTTATTTTTAATAAAATCTTTATTATTATTAGATTTTATCCATTTGTATAAAGTGTAGAACGCAGAAAATACGTGCAGCAAACAGTCGCTAGTTTTGAAACATATTCATAAATAAATAAGGGTTTTATTAATAACTATATAACCGATAAATTTTGAAACATATTCATAAATAAGTAAGGGTTTTATTAAAAACTATATAACCGATAAAAACTTAAGAAACAAAAACATGCAAAAGAAAACTTTAAATAGAAGTCGTTCACGACGAGTATTTTGGAATCTTCATTTTATATTCACGGCCTCGGTCCATAAGGATCTGAGCTCCTCGGCCGCACCAGCGCGCCGCCCTCTGACTGAACCATTCGGGGTCTCTCACACACCTAAGAGTCCAGTCAAGGCGGACTATGGTTGGTAATCTCGAGATGAGGAGCTTGAGAAACCTTAGTCTTTGTTCTGGGGACGGCCTCGTGAGAAGAAGACTAATCCCGAGATAGCCCAAGTACCCCCAGAGGCGCACTTGGGTTATCCCATTCAATGACAGATGTTGGGCCCGTTTCAGAGCCCACCTAGCTTTCTTCAGGATACGTTTAAGTCTATCCAGGTCAGCTTTCGCCGACCAATTCACTGTAACGGTGAACCCCAGATATTTTACTCGACTCGTGAAGATACGGAGTGGTTGATGCTGCAAAATGGAGGAGAGTGCAGAGAGTGCTAGTCATTTAAGTTTCTTTTTGGTGGCAGGAACGCCATTAAAGACTACCACCTGCGATTTAGAGGAGTTTAAAATGAGATTGGATGTGACAACTGATCTTTTAATCTTAAAAAGAAACGGCTGATGTCAGAGATTACATCTTTGCACCTGCGTCCGGAGAACAAGGCTGTGGTATCATCAGCATATACCACTAGATGTTGATCACGTTTAAAATTCTTGAATAGTACAATGGATGCAGCAAGATATAAGATAGGAGAAAGTGGGGATCCTTGAGGTACACATGTAATAGGGTAGAACTGACGCGCATCAGGGTCGTCTTCATAGTAGGGGACCTAAGAGAGGAGATAACTAAGGGAATGGAGATCCGGTCGAATGCAGCTGAAAAATCAAGAAAAATAGCCATAACAAGCTGATGGCTATTATCCTGGCAAAACTGATGCACTTCGCCAATTGCTGAATGGACCGAGCGCCCTTTGACAAACCCATGAAAACTCGGTGGGATCAAATTACGCCTACATAAATGAACGCGGATTCTAAGCGCAAGCGCTTTCTCGTAGATGGATATGAAAGCGTTTTGAATCGAGATGGGTCGCAGATCTTTTGGACAAGTGATTAATCTCTTTTTAGGTAAAAAACTCGACGGCTGATGTTGATGTCCGATATGTCGGACGTGGAGTCTAATAGCATTGTGATGGCGACCTCCTTTCTCTGACTGTATGTCAAAAGCTGACAGACACAAGTGGTGAGTGGCGCGTGGGATTTTGAGGTCCCCGGAAGTGATCCCCAGGAGTTAAGGATATCTGTAACAGATAAGTCCCTACTCCTGAAGTCACACCAAGACGAGATTGGTTGGGGAGATTGAGTGGCTCCATAATTATGTAAGGAAAGTGACTCCTCTTAAACTTTGCCAAGGCATATGCTACCAATCCAAACCAAGGCTCTATCCTTCCAGCAGACAAACTTCTCGTTCTTGAATATCTTCCAGAAAGAAGCCTGAGAAGGGTTTAGGTGAGCAATGCTTGCCCTATCCCTGCACAGCTGGAGACTATATCTAGAGCTCCAATATTCATTCGAGAGGATCTGTCTGGCGGAAACAGAGAGATTGGGAAGGTGTAACATTTTAGCTAGGAATTTGTGCTTTGTTGGAGTAGGATTGTATATTCGACCTTTATAGGTAGTCGAAAGGATCGCGGTTGCTTGCGATGAGAGGTAGGAATTAAATTCGGTCAAACTCTCAATTCAGGGGAAGAGCTGGATAGCTGCCTGAAAGAAGGCCACTCTAATAGGGTCAAAGTGAAACCTTCTTCTAAGCAACGTATCGTCCTCTAGCCGCCAGCGAATTAGGTCATGAGAGGTGGTCTGTTGTTGACGCGACTGCTCGGTGCAAATGGGTTTCAACAATCACATCCTTTGTAGCAGTAATATGTCGAGTAGAGAATTTGTTGTAGAGCAATGAAAGGTGGGGAAGGTGGTTTATGAATAAGATAGTCGATCCTTGCTCTGCGGAGTGCGTCATTAATCCAACGATCAGTTCTGTCGTTAAAGTCACCAAGTAACATGTCATTTCTGCTCCCTAATATTCGTTCCAGGAGGTCACGATTCTTGTGAATTTCTCCTGGCAGAATATAGACATTGGCTATGCTTATACGCTTACACGCTTACCGTTCTTACAAAATGATATAGCTAAACAAGATAGGGCTGGACAAGAGTAGTTTAATAGGAGGGATGATCTTAAGGAGCTTTTCACTAGGGTTAAAAGACCTTGAGATGAAGATGAGTTACGGGTGGGTTATGTAAGGAGTAAAGTGGTTGTAGATGTGCTTAGGGATGAATCGAGTAATATCCTGGGGGAGACGGATAGACCGCGTCTCCTGAAGGACTATAACATCTGCATATCTACCAGATGGAAGGCTAAGGGCGGAAGCACCTCCTGATTCCACTAAAGGATATTCAGTGAAAAAGGCCCTTGATTACTTCCCATTGCGTAGGTGTTACCGAAGTAAGACGCCCTCCACCTAGTCGCAACTAGATGCGGGAAGGTCGCCTTTACCGCTTCCCGTCACGACAAATGGAGTCGCTTGCACACGGGCGATATCTTCATTTCCCTCGTTAGCCATAGCCCATATAGAATCCTTCCGAGCAAGCTTCAGAGCGGCTATGCTTAGCGCTGACCCGTGTCGTTTCTTAGATTTTGGTGGTTTTTTAATATTGTTGGTCTTCCCAGAAGGAGGAGAATGGAAAGATTCCGCTAATTGACCCACCAATGTTTGGACCAATTTTTCAAGTTGAATCATTGATGCCTGATGATGCATTTCAATGAGTTTCAGGATTTCTGTATAAAGCATCCTGTCATCTTTCTTGTTAAACGAGACAGCTTCCACAAAGCAAGTCGGTTTTGCTGTCACACTCCTGTGTATCTTTTGGTACGCCTTAAAGATTTTACACTTTTTTTTACACAGCTCACCACTGCGGTGGTGAGCTGTGTGCTCACCACCGCAGTTTGCAAAAAATGGCTTAACTTCAAACTTCTCAGGATGTATAGCAGTTTTACCACACACGCCGCACCTTTAGGGAGAGAACAGTCAGTAGATCAATGTCCCCACTGATGGCAATTGTTGCAGTGAGGGTACGTTAGTGAATCGGTTTCGATTATTGAAAATTTCAAATTATACCCCATAAAAGGATTATATGTCGAAATCGACAGTTTTTGAGCTTCATCCACCGGGGCATTGCAGAACGCCACGGGATTGGGGAAGCCTTTAATCCCTTATATAAAGCGAACGTTAGAGAATTTTTTATCAGTTTCTAGAGCTGATATATCTTCTTCTGAAATGAATGTGTTGCCAGGATTGGTTTGCAAGCAATTATACCTTGTTCCGAATGCTCTTTTTTAAAGTAGTCAACGTACGACATTGCCAGATCAGGAGTGCAGAATGAGATTTTAATCTCAGATTCATAATATTAAATCGCATTGAACAATATCCTTTTTTAAATCGATCGGGAAAGTTTCTTATAAAAACATTAAACATGTTCTGCCTTTCCAGAGGCACCAAAAGTCTGATAATCACGAGGTTAATAATTTTGGTACCGGGGGGTTCACCCTCCGGAATATAATCAAGAGAAGCTAAATCTCCACTTACCTCGTTTATTGCATTGGCAGGAAAATTAGTTTTCATTGAGTTCTTTGAACGCTCCGACATGCTAAATTTACTCATTTTCGAAATTTACAATTAATAATAAGGACTTTATTAATATAATAAAAAAACATGCAAAAGTAGTTAGTCAAAAATCAGTGTAAGGGCAAAAATGAAAGATCATCAGCATTACCGACCTTTGTACAAAATTCTCTTCTTCCAACAATTATGGCCTCAAATCCGTAGGGATCTGAGCCCTCCAACCAATCCAACACGCCGCTTTCCGACTGAGCCATCCCTGAGTCTTTCACCTTCCCCGAAGAGATCACTCGGCGCGGACTATGTTGGGTAAGCGACAGACGAGGAGCTTAAGAAACCTTAGTCTTTGCTCTGGTGGACGTCCTTTAGAGAAGAAGACTAATCCCGAGATAGCCCAAGTGCCCCAGAGGCGCACCTGGGTTTTCCCAATCAACGACAGATGCTTGGCCCGTTTTAGAGCCCAACTAGCTCTCTTCAGGACACGTTTAAGTCTATCCAGGTCAGCTTTCGCCGACCAGTTCACTAAAACGGTGAACCCCAGGTATTTTACTCGACTTGTGAAGGTAGGGAGAGGATCATAGGCAAATAAGGAGGCTAGAGCAGAGAGTGTTAGTCTCTTAAGCTTTTGCTTCGTCGCAGGGGAGCCATGAAAGACAACCACCCTCGATTTGGCTGAGTTTAGAATAAGATTGGACCTGGGTAACTGGTCTTTTAATCTTAAAAAGAAACGGCTGGAGTTAGAGACTACGTCCTTACACCTTCTCTCAGGGACCTGAGAGAAGAGATAACAAACGGAATGGAGATGCGGTCAAATGCAGCAGAAAAGTCAAGGAAAACAGCCATAGCAAGTTGATGGCTATTCTCCCGACAGAACTGATGCCCATCACCTACTGCTGAATGGACCGAGCGACCTTTGACGAACCCATGGAAACCAGGTTGGATTAATTTACGCCTACTTAAATGATCGCGGATTCTACGCGCAAGCACATTTTCGTAGATCGATACGAGGGAATTCTGAATCGAAATGGGCCGCAGGTCTTTAGGACAAGAGACCGGATATTTCTTAGGTATAAAAATTCTTCGACTTATGTTGATGCCGGCCACATCGGATGGGGTGTCTAATAGCATTGTGACGGCTACCTCCCTTCTTTGATCGGCTGTCAAAAGCTGACAGACTCGAGAAGAGAGTGGAGCGACGGTTTTGGAGGTGCCCGGAAGAGGCCAACAGGCATTGAGTATATCTGGAACAAATAGAACTCTACTCCTGAAGTCTCCACAATGCGGGATTGTTAGCGGTGATTGAGTGGCTCCATAGTTGTGCAGGGATAGTGACTCCTCCAAAACTCTAACAAGACCAATACTTCCGATTCACCCGGATGCTCTATCCCTCCAACAAACAAACTTCTCTTTCTTGAATATCTTCAAGAAAAAAGGCTGAGAAGGGTTAAGACGAGCAATACTCGCCTCTTCCTTACTCAGATGGAATGGCTGAGTAACGCGGTTGCTTGCGAAGAGAGATAGGAATTAAATCCGGTTAAACTCTCATTGCCAATTCGGGGGAAGCGTTGGATAGCTGCTTGGAAGGCAGCCACTCTGATGGGATCAAAGTGGAATCTTCTACGAAGCAGGGAATCCTCTTCTATCCACCAACGAATCAGGTCATGAAATGTAGACAGATGTTACCGCGATTGCTCTGTGCAGAAGGGTTTAAGCAACCACTTCTCATGGAGCAATAATAAGTCTAGGAGAGAATTCGTTGATGTGCAATGAAAGGAGGGTGACGGTGGTTTATGAATAAGTTAGTCGATCCTTGCTCTGCGGAGTGCTGCATTAATCCAACGACCAGGTCTGTCGTTGAAGTCACCTAATACCATGTCGTAGCCTCCATCAATTATCCCATCCAGGAGGTCACGGTTCTTGTGAATATCTCCAGGACGAATATAGACGTTGGCAAGACTGAGGCGTTTACCGTTCTTAACGAGTGATACTACTAAACAAGACAGAACTGGACATGAGTAGTTTAAAATGAGGGAAGATCTTAAGGAGCATTTTACTAAGGTCAAGAGTCCTTGAGATGAAGAGGAGTGAGGAGGGTTTATGTACGGAGTATAGTGGGTATAAATGTGCTTAGGGATAAATCGAGTAATGTCCTGGGGGAGACGAATAGACCGCGTCTCCTGAAGGACTATAAGATCTGCGTCTCTACCAGATAGAAGCCTAATGGCAGAAGCACTTCCCGAATTCCACTGAAGAATATCTAGTGAAAAAGGCTCGGGCTTACTCACCATTGTGATAGATTAGTTGGACGGGAGAAGCCAACCTAGACAGAGCCAAAAGTTTGAAGGTTTCCCTTCTCACCACTAGCCCTGTCAGGGGTCAGTACTCCCTGGGCAATATCTTCATTTCCCAGGCCATAGATAAGCTTCACAATTTTTAATGGGGGGGGATGGTCCGAGCGGACGCGGCCCGCTTCTTTGATTTGGGGACTACCACATCTGCCGGAGTAGACGGAGCTGCCATGAAAGCACCTAGCAGTAGAGATAGTATTTGTTGCAGTTGTGAGAAGATAATCTTTTTTGTGTTATCCAATAGAAAGAGAATGTCTTTATCGGACCTTCTTTCGTTTGAGACTGAATCCGAGGCAACTTTAGAATAGGATTGAATTCCGGAAGAAGAGGCAGAGGTGTGCCTGTTACGATACTCTTTGAATGAGCGACAACAGCGAGACCACGCTGGGTTGTCACCGCCACAATTGCTGCATACAGTGATTTCGGTACATTTGACGTCGTTCAGCAAGGAAGGACAGGCCTTTATGCAAACACCACATCGCTTTTCATCCTTGCAAGTGGAGGCCCAATGCCCCCCCCCTTGAGGCAGTTGTTGCAATGCGGGAAGGTAATGTTATTTGAATCTATTAAAGTGAATCGTAAATTATATCCCATAAAGGGGTTAACAGCGTAGGAGCATAGCGTAAGTCCATATTCCAAGTCACAGGAGGCAAATGCAACAGGTAGCGCCACACCAGACTTAGACTTAAGAGGCCTGATCGAGCCTAGTTTGAAGAGATTTTTTAGTTTATCCAAATCCGAAGGTTCGAGGAATGACGAAAAATTATTAATTTTGACAGTAGCCTGTATAGGCTTAAGCTCCAGCGTCCCCGATTGGGTCAGGAACTTATCAAAGAATTTATGATAAGCAACCATCAAGTCATGTGTTGCAAATGAGATTCTGATAGAGTTATTATGAATTTTAATGTTGTTGAATAATACCCTTCCAGGGTAGTCAAGAGTGAATTTTCGTAGAAAAATATTGAACAGGTGATGGCGTTCAACTGGTTTAGTAGAAGTGATTATTGTTAAATGTTGCAGTTTTGTAATAGGGGGAGTTCCCCCATAACGTTAGAAGCAAGTGAAAAATTACTCACGTGGTCGGTAGTTGAACTTAAAATTGAGTTTACCTTGTCCATATTTGAATCCAAAGTAGTAGCATTCCTTAACCTAGAATTGTTTGTAAAGCAATTGTTCTTAGACTCAATTGAAACTACGTCAACCAGATTGTTACTGTCCAAAATTTCGTCTCTTATAGTCGTTATTTGGTCTGAAAAAACTCTCTTATGTCCTCTCCCATAGAAAAACCAGCATTTTTTGCTCCTTTTTTGCATAATTCAGAATCCTTTGTAGCTCCAACACTGCACTTTTTGCACGGCATTTTTATGCTCCGACAGATAAGAATGATAGTTTGTAAATAAATAAATAAGGACTTTATTAAATACACCAAAATACACCAAAATATAGCATGCAAGAATAAATATAAAAAGGTAGGTCATAACCAACTTAAATAAAAAAATGACAAAATTTCCTTCGTTTTTTTTCATCTTCCTTTTCTCTTTCATGGCCTCAGGAACAAGGGGATCTGAGCCCCCTCCAACCGATCCAACATGCCGCCTTCCGACTGAACCACCCGGGGTCTCACCCCCCCCCCAAAGAATCTAATCGGAGCGGACTATGCTTGGTAAACGAGAGACGAGGAGCTTAAGAAACCTTAGCCTTTGCTCTGGGGGACGTCCTCTTGAGAAAAAGACTAATCCCGAGATAGCCCAAGTGCCCCAAAGGCGCACATGGGTTTTCCCTTTCAATGACAGATGCTGAGCCCGTTTCAGGGCCCACCTAGCTTTCTTCAAGATACGTTTGAGTCTATCCAGGTCAGCTTTCGCCGACCAGTTCATCGTAACGGTGAACCCCAGGTATTTTATTCGACTTGTAAAGGTGGGAAGTGGTTCAGATGCAAATATGGAGGAGAGCGCAGAGAGTGCTAATCTCTTAAGTTTTTGCTTTGTAGCAGGTGTGCCATGAAAGACGACCACCTGCGATTTAGCTGAGTTTAAAATAAGATTGGATATGGGTAACTGATCTTTTAATCTTAAAAAGAAACGGCTGATGTCAGAGACTACGTCTTTACACCTGTGTCCAGTGAACAGGGCTGTGGTGTCATCAGCGAACACCACAAGACGTTGTTCGCGTTTAAATATTTTGAAAAGTTGAATAGAAGCAGCAAGAAACAAAATAGGAGAAAGAGGTGAGCCTTATGGCACTTATGTAATAGGGTTAAACTGACGTGCATCAGAGTCGTCATCATAGTAGAAACGCTTGATGTACAACAGTATCTCTACCTGTTTACAATCCTCGCAGGCAACCCGAGGGACCTGAGAGAAGAGATAACAAAGGGCCCGGAGATGATATACGACATTGTTGAATTCTAAGTGTATAGTTACTGAGAGAGTTTTGAATAATCAACATTCCGAATGATTCTATCGTCATGCAAACAGATTTTATCCATTTGCAAAACGTGTAGAACGCAGAACATGCTGCAAACAGTCGCTAGTTTTTATCCATTTGTATAAAGTGTAGAACACAGAAAATACGTACAGCAAACAGTTGCTAGTTTTGAAACATATATTCGTATAGTTCGATATACAGTTGAATATGGCAAAAGGATTTATATGAACGTGATGTGTATTCGTCCGACTTCTGAACCTGAATATTAAATTGTTTGGCAACTGTAGACAATTGCTAAAATTGTCATCAATAATCATTAGTCATCGATAGATCGCATCAGTAAGCAATCCAGCAAAATGTATCATAAAATGCAATGTTAAAAATAATTTTGTTTTTGCAATGATTAAACATTAGTACCAATTTATTCCGAATGGTAAAATATTAACAAATTAATATTTAATAAAATATTAATATTTTTAATGTATAAATTGAATAATTTATTAAATTATAGAGTTGGAAATGTTTTTATTTAAAATTTATCTGATATAAAATATGTGTAATAATTCAATAATTTAATAATAATTCAATTACTAATCAAATCAATAATTTAATACAAACGCTTAAACGCTTTCCTACAGAATATCAACAAATATCGGTTGGTGGAAATTTAAAGATGGTCGTGTGATATTTCACATTTTTCCTTAAAATATCCTTATTTTAGAATACAGATAAGTATTAAAGTAAGAATTTACTTTAATGTTTATCTTTTTAACCCACTTGATTAGATCAATTGCTCTATTTTTATCTTAACGAATACGTTTTAATTGAACTTATTGGTCGAGAGTGATATCACTTTATAATTTATCTCCATCTTGTTTAAGATAATTGTTTTAATTTTGAAATAATTTTTATTTTTGTAATTATTATATTGTAATTATTTATATTACCTAATTCATTTGTCTTAGAATGATTAGTAAATATTGGTAAATAATGCCTTGATCTTTAAAATATGTCATTTGTGTTAACAATAATAAAATTTATTACAGACTTTGATTAAATGTGTTTTTGTCTATTTTCATAAAAAAACATTTTATCAAATTCTTCCAGATCTGAAAATTGTCTGATCAGGAAGAATTCATTAATTAAAGAGAGATTTATTAATGTAAAACAATATATATGGCAATAATTAGACATATTATTTTTATAGGCTTCAAATATAAGTAAATTTACAGGGGTCGCTACAAATTCTACATCTTTGAAATAGTCAAAATATACTTAATTTATTTGTAGCACCGTTTATTCCAATTCACCGAACACTACCAATCGAACCTTATATTAAAATAAGTGTCATTCTATTAAAAGCATTTATATGATTTACAGTCTCAAATGGTAATTAGCGATTCTTCTGAAAGTAATGAATTTTCTATGTCGTTACGGCATACGATGTTTATGTTCCAAAGACATCAAAGTAAAGTATAAGAGTTATTATATCTAGATTGAATTTCGAATTTTATTGACTAATTGTAATAAAGTATATGAACTATATTAGTATTTTCTGCTTGATGGTATTTTTATAGTAACCTAGTTTAAAATATGCATCTATTAAATTATTTATATGATTTTAAAGAAAGCCAATATCATTACATATTGTTGAAATTCTTAAAATTTCATTATTTAATGTATTATATTTTATATTATATGGTATGCATGAATGCTCATGCAAAAATATGTTTCTTGTAAATTTAAATATGTCATCTTTACGATATAAATTAATAGTAGTTTTAGTTAATGTTAATTTAATGTTCATATCAAGATATAAACCTTCTTTATCATCAATATTGGTTTTATTAAGAATAAGGCTTTCTGGATAAATTTGTTCACTAGTTGAATAAAAATTATTACACTTAAATACAAATATATCATCAATATATCGAAACATACATTTCATATATTTATATAATTTAGATTTATTTTTTACACAGTTATGAACAAATTCATATTCTATAAAGCTTAAAAACAAGTCAGCTATAATTGGGCTACTATTACCACCCATTGGAACACCTTTTACTTGTCTAAATATAGATGTCCCTACTTTTAAATAATTTTGATTTATCAAAATATTTAAGGATTCTATTAATTCAATTTTATCCATATATTTATATTTATTTGATGGCTTAATTTTTGTTAGATAGGCGTTATAATTATTATAACATATATATTTATATTTTTTCAGAATATAAGATTAATTTTTCTAACTATTCTTTAATATCTGTTAAATCTAGATTTGTATAAAGCGTACTAAAATTGTACGTATTTATATTTTGAAAATTTATTCCTTTTGTCTGTTCAAAAATTCTTTGATAGAATTAATACTGAAATAGTGTTTTATACCTGTATTAATTTCGATTACCCTACAATATTTTTAAAGTGTGATTTAATTGATTTAAGTGTTTATTCATATAGACAGAAAATGGTTTTAATGTACATTTAAACGCACTATATATGAACCTAGGTTTTATTGGATTTTTATGTAATTTTGGATTACAATATAATATAGGTATAGTTTTATTATCTGATTCAAGCTTTATACCCTTTTTATCCATTATAGAACAGTGACTTTTAATAATTGTTTTTAAACTCAACTCACTACATTCATATGTTGGATTTACATCATTCCAATTTACCTGTAGAATTCTTTGCGCATCCAAGGCAAAGGTTACGTGAAATCCATTTCGCAAAATGTAGATTTGTTTGGTGCGTGGTTACATTTGTTTGAGATTTATCGTTGATAATGTGGTGTCTTTCATTATATATAATATAAAATCATTACATATTATGAAGAAATTCTTAAAATATTAAATGGCAAGCTATTTGTGTTATTCAATTTATAAAAGTATAGCGGAAACAATTTGACATGTGGAATAAAGAAAATACAATTTTAACACAAATTGACCCAAATGAGTATGTGTCGATATATAGATTTTACTCAGATATTTCGGAAAATAAGTTACACAATGTAATATCCCTTGGATCAGACCATCCTCCGTACATATTCTTTGAATGATTTTTTGACCTACGTTTAAATTGCAACTTTTCCGGAAATAATTCATTGCTGATTTCGTCGACAACATTGAGACGCTGTTTTTTTTTCGAATATTCAATTCCTCAATTGAAGAATTCATCTGTACTTTGTTGTGTACTCCGCTAATATAAAATCAAACAGTTAAATTTTAATATTACATAAATAAATACATGATTCCGGTATGTATTATTCGAGATCCATATAACGGAAAGCAAGAACTGAATTTAGCAAATTTATTCATTATATGAACAAGAGATATATCCCAGTTGTAATCGTCGTATTTACAAAATTCCTATAATTAAATAAAATTATTCTCAAATGAAGAAGGTATAACAAAATAAACGGGCGTTAGGCGCGTTGCCGAGATAAATCCGGCAATTGAAATGTGCTAGTTATATATGAAATAGAATGTCTGCATTTCAAAACGTTCACATTATATCGATTACTATCAAAAGTAGTAGAATGGGAATGCAGTACTAATATGCGCTTCGTGTTTTAATTCAAAAATATTGTAAATTAAAATAATTAAGCTTATTACTTTGCTAAGCATTTCCGGATAAATGCTTAGCGAATACTTAAAAAAAGGACTCAGTTAAATCAGTTCGACAGATTAATACAAACAATTTTACATTATTAGTGGGATTTATGTCAGAAACGTATATTCAACTTTGAAGATGAATAAACTTGGTTTTCGTTATTAAATGCTCTTGTCGATGAAAGAATTTTGTTTACCTCACTGAAGATTTTAGAAGGCGCATTGGGCGCATACGAAAATAATGCTGCCTACCCAGCCCTAGACACTATTTTTCCATAGATACGGATCTCTATTTGAATAAAAATATTCAAAAATATTCCAATAATATTTATTGTTAAAAATTATTTATCTTTATTTTTAATTTATAAATAGTATAAAATACGTAGTATTTAATATTATACTATATTCCAAATACAAATATAGTCCTGTATTTCAATAGCACCAGACTTTTAGATTGCAAATGCTGAAATTGTCTTTATCTAAAATATAGTCTGTATACTACACATTTTTCTCAGTTTACTTCGTTGAAATTACAAAAAACTTGGATTGATCAATCGGAGAGAATCGCGTCAATGATTCTTAGTTCGGATATTTGATATCACTTCCGATAAGAGGATGGGTGGTAAAACACCATAATAAAACACCATAAACACACATAATACTGTGGGTGACAAAGTGTTATGAAGTGGAATAAATGCGTTATAAAAGTAAGCAGCTTGAGACAGATGAGGAAGAAAATTCAAAAGTACAATATGATAAAAATCCTATTTTTATGTCGAAAATGTATAATAATTATTAAACTATTATTTAATTAAATTAATAACCGCTATAACGTCATCATACTCATATATTTAATGTCAAATATTTTTTACATTTTGTCAACTATACATTTACAAAATATCGTTTCATTTATCAATTAACAAGTATTTATGTAATTAAAATAATTAATATTAAAATCATATTTTGTAAAATAATTTAACATTAAATTATTAGATTTTTAGTTATTAATAATTGATATTTTAATAAAGTTATTGTTTAGTCCTTTTCAAATCAAAAAGCAAATTTTCTCAAAAAGATGTTTAAATAAAACCGTATGACATTAATTTTGGAACTTTTCTGACAATAATTTGGAGCTTTACCAATGGGACATTAGAACTCAAGGAAAAAAATTATATGGTAAAAATAGTCAATTTATAACTCTAAAATAAAAATAACGCAGATTTTCAAAATGTAAAATTAGTGAATTTTAAAATAATTATAAGATTACAAAAGTAAATAGAGGAAATACATCATTGGGAATGTATTTTGGCCAGCTGCTAGGATCAGGAGGATTAAAGCCAAAATATCATAACGTAATAGTTTCGCCCGATGACAATTTCTCTTAATTCTATCACAGTGAGTATTGTATTAAATAAAGATGTTGAATTATCGGCTCATAAAAATGTTGAGTTATAGTTTACTCTACATTTAAAGTCGCGCTTATCTTTAACATTCTAATACGTGAAGGAGCATAACTCCAAAAATTGCTCCTATACATATTTTGTTTTTATGAAAAGAAAAACAAAATGTTGTAATTATGGTATTTAAAGCAATGAAACTATAAGTTGATTCATACGTCTTCTAGCGATTTAATGATTTTCCACTGCTCTCTTGTCAATAAAACTCCAAATACGGATTCCACGGAATCACTTATGTAAATCTACAAAATGTAAACTCAGTAATCGTCTCAATTAAGAAAGTACCGTATTAAACAAGGGATTTTGAACATTTCGAAGGGCTACCAACGACAAATATGTGTTTATCTTCATCACAAACACTAAAATGAAATTGCATTTGAGCATACATCATATAGATTTCCGAAATTTATTTGTATAAATCAAATTATATCATGTGAGCTACAAAAGTTGTAAAGTACGCATATAACGGAACCAAGTATTTTATAAAATGGTGTTTTCTACTTAGAAATTCAGATAAAAGTATTTTCTGATATCTAAGTGATTTTGGTTAAGCTTATAATATCAGCATCACAAAAAATAGTGGCCCTTATATTCTCAATTATATGATACAATGATGATTAATCAAATTCTATTTTAATAGAGTTGTCTTTTAAATATATTGCAAAATGCTTTGCGAAAGAATATAATCAAAAACGATAAAACTTGTCAAAGCATTAGTAAATCACAAAATAATCTCATTATTGATATATTTATATAAATTACCAAAATCATAGAATAAATAATTACAAAATCATTTGAAAAATCATGTTATTAAGACATTAGAACTTGTTTCGATCATTCTTTACTAAATGATAATTTTTCCAACATCAAGTAAATACTGTTTTTAAACGAAACCATTGAATAGCAAAAGTACAAACCCTGAAGCGATGGCTTTCTCACAAATGAACAACAAATCGCTTAGTACATAGAAATCTTCTTCAATAAAGATTAATCGTATGTCAGTAATATTCTTTAGAATCCTTAATTTTCCAAATACGAAATTGACCTATAGATAGTAACGAGTTTTCATAAAGGTGCAATAGATAAGAAAATCGTTAGCATGCAAATGTTTCATTTGAATATTACAATATTAAAAAATGTTTGTAAGAAATTTTAATTAAACAATTTAGGAAGTCACTGGATTCTGTTTCGCTCATCTTTAACCAAAAGACTTTTTGGATAACACAATTCAAAATATACTTGATAAAAATGAATTTTAAATTACTTTATAGACTAACATTCCTTACAACGTTGCTTTAAAAACTATTAAGATTATAGCAAATTAAATGTAAGGACATAATTATCATCAAAATATACGCAGAAAGTCCTGTTCGAGTCTTGAATGACTTCAAGTGAGCCCGTAATAGTTAAAATCGTCAATCGCGTATCGATTAGAGCAAAGAGCAATAAAATAGTTTCGAAGTGGTAAGTATATCAGATTATAAATATTAAAATATTTTCAAAATATTTATTATATGTATTTTATAGTCGATAATATAAAAATATGACGACCGATTCTATTTAATTTTATATAAAATGTGATATAAAATTTTTACTGACAAAAACTTTGATCAACGAAATTAATCTTTACATTAACAAGTTAATGTAATTTATAGTCTAATAATATAAAAACATAATGACCATAATTATAATTTTTTTCATTTTTTTCAGAACACTCAAATAAAACATATACACATATCAACCGTAAATAATTATAATATTATTAATAATAATATTTTTATATTATTATTTTAATTATATAAAACACAATATCATATAATTCTATTTGATTTTATATTAAATTTGGGCGAATAAAATGTGATGTAAAATTTATTAAATACATTTTAATAATTATATTTTGTATGATCAACGAAATTAACCTTTACAAATAGATTTTACCAATAAGACAAGTTAATGTTAAGATTCATTAATATAATAGCAGAATAATCATTTAAAAAACAATCAGTTAGATACAAGGGTGATATACATCATTGTAATCATGCAAACGACACTACCGAACATCTTTAATTTAAAAAGGATCAATTAAAATGTCCAAGTGCTTAGTGTTACCTTCAACCACCAATGATGTTTGATCTGAACAATTTCGGCGTCCCGATAATTATTAAAGGAATCTGGGAATTGCTCATTTAAACATTGCTTCGACAAATTACTAAAATGAAGAAATTTTGCTCCAATTAATTGAATGTTTATATTTAGTTTGTTTGATAATGTTCTCACTGCGTATTCAGAACAAACTTTTATTAGCTCTTTCAAATAAAAAAATATAATTTATTTAAAGTTTAATTATGTTACTACCATGCAATCTTTTAATTTTCATATCAGTAAATTAGAAAGAAATAGATCCTTTTAATGTGCTCGATGATCAATTGATTGATCCTTTGTTTTTTAATTAATCGATCCTTTTAATGTGCTATTTGACAAATTTCGACTGATATTGAAATGTAGCGCGTATGACTGCTTGGGTTTACCAGGATATAAAGAGTTGCAAATTAATTCAATTGCCATGTATGCCTAATTGGGACAAATTGTAAGTTTCGTTTCTGGTGATGCTAGCAGCAGCTAGTGAAGTATAAATATAAATTAGTGTTGTATTGATTCTGCTCCTAATTAAAAAATTGATCAAATCATTTTTATATTAGTGATCATCATCACTTTCTACGCTTTTGCTGCTTAATAAAACTTGAGCACAAACTGAAAATTTGATATTTTATTTAAACACAAATTTATTCGAAAGGATTAATGCAATTTAGAAGTTTGGCATCCTATGAATTTAAACCACAATGGATTACTTTCGAACCCTGAAAGTAATCTATCCCAATCCGCTCACCTGAAAATTGTTTTGAAGCATCGCTCCCGCGCGTTCTCTGTCCCTCTCCCGAAGATTTAAATTCATGTTATCTTCAGACACTCGAATTTTTCCTGATCGCAGAACTTCCGAAATCGCTTAACTCTCTTCTGCCCTAATCGAAAAACGCCGTCGCTAATAAAACAGCGAAACAACTCTTTCCATCCTAAACATCGACGAAAATTTTCAAGTTGTCCACACCCAAAAAGTCGATGGGGCTCCATTACCCTATGTGTCTTCTCCGCTAGTCTCTATAACCATCAAACATCCTTCCCGCCTCGTGCTCCTCAACACTGGATGTATTCTCCATTCTCCATATGTAGCATTGTTTGCATCATATCTATTCTACCGTTCTTTTCTCGTCTGCTCTAATTTATTGTGGGGTCCCACAAGGTTCAGTCCTTAGCCACCTGTTTTTCTCCCTTAATCTTTTTGATCTCTCTCTTGTTTATCTAACTTTACTCCTTTAACGTTATGCAATACGCAAATGTCATCCCTATATATGCTCAGAAACCCGCCCACCGCAAACAAGATATCGGCATTTCCGCCTTCAACTGTCTTTATTCTATAAACAAACGTCTTTCCCATCTTCATCTCGTTCTCAATCCTGACAAGTCCAAAATAATGTGAATCTTCCCCCGTCAACCTAACATATCTCATCCCCATGTATCTTTTGTCTCATTACTAATACCCATAGTCCATAATCTCACTTTCTAAGGCTTCTATTTCGATCATCGCCCTTCCATTAAACACTTTGCCCGTGATAAGGTCTGCTCGTCTAACTTAATTCTCAGTGGCATCAGCCGTATCCGCTCCTTTATCGACTTTCGTTTTTGTAATTGCCTTCTTACATCGCTTCTCTTCCCTAAAATCGATTACCGCCTCAGCCTTTTTTGCCAATTCTCCTAAATCAATCATCCCACCCATACAACGCATCATTAACTCGGCCTTTCGAGTGCTCCCACGTCTCCGTCGCTTTGACCACACATCCACATATCTTGCCCAACACTCTTGGCTAACCATCCACATCCGCATCCAACTACGCCTTTTTCTTGTAACGTTTTACTTATCATCGCTGACGGATGCCCATCGTTCATCAAAGATCCTTTTCTTAGACCACATTCGCTTCGCATCTCTCAATCGCTGTGTTCCCGTCATACCCTCTTACTTCACGTTCCAAATTAGCTTTCGACAGTTTCGACCACTCCGTCTTCCATTATCGCCTTCGTTATGATTACGGCTTTTCTTCTTCCTCCGTAGCATGGCTTGCCTCATATCTATCCGACCGTTCTTTTCGCGTCTGTTCTTATTCATCATCCTTCCCTCCCATTCCTATATTTTGCGGGGTCCCACAGGGTTCAGTCCTAGGATCCCTGCTTTTCTCTCTTCTGCTTTGCGATCTCTCTCCGTTTATCAAACCTTTATTTTTTAACGTCATGCAATACGCCAATGACATCCTCATCTATGCTCATGCACCCGCACATCGCATACACGATATCTGCATTTTTGCCTTCAACTGTCTTTCTTCTATCTACGAACGTCTCTCCAATCTCCATCTCGTTCTAAACCCCGACAAGTCCAAAATAATGTGAATCATCCCCCGTAAACCAAGCATATCTCCTCCCACTTTATCTTTTGCCTCATCGATCATCCCCGTAATACATAATCTCACTTTCTTAGGCTTCCATTTCGATGATCACCTTTCCCTTAAAATCTTCTTACGTGACAAGGTCCGCTCGTCTAGCTTAATTCTCCGTGATATCCGCCGTATCCGCTCCCTTATCGACTTCCGTTCCTGAATGTATCTTCTTTCATAGCTTATTTTCCCTAAAATCAATTACTGCCTTAGCCTTTTCGCCAATTCTCCAAAATCCATCATCATACCCTTACAACGCATAATCAACTCCGCTGTTCGAATGCTCTTTCGTCTCCGTCGCTTCGACCACACATCCACATATTTTGCCCAACTCTCCTGGCCCACCATCCACATCCGCATCAAACTACGCCTTCTCGTAACTTTTCGTCTCATCGCTGTCGGCTCCCCCATCGTTAATCAACCTTCCTTTCTTAGACGATACTCGCCCCACCTCGCTATCGCTTCGTTCCTGTCATACCCTCTTACTCCAAGTTCCCAATTACTCCAACAACTACGGTATCTGATCCTTCCCTGTCGCCGCCTCACTCGCCTGGAATTAACTCCCTCTCGACATCCGCCGCGCTCCCTTCTTTATCACATTCAAATATCTCCTATGTTCTCACCTTCTCGACACATGATTTACATTTTTGTTCTGCTGTGGTCATGTAAGCGTGCTCCGGTACGCATGTGCCAAGTAGAAATAAATCCTTAATTATTGTATTTTTTCTTGAAAAACGAAAAATAAGTATTTGGTAAATTTCCGCTAATGCAATTGGTTTCTTCAAACAAGACAATTTAAAAGTTTGAAATGTTGCTTCTGAAGAGGCCAATTATTTTGATGAAAATTATGAATAGTGATATTTTATATTATTTATTCTCAGGGAATACATCTTAAAAAATGTCTTGATAAAAAATGTCATTTTTTATCTTTTTTATTTAAATAATAAATTTGCATATACCGGAAAAATTACATTTTTATTATCACATTAAACAGTAGTAGCTTATTATGAATATTAATGGCAACGTTATTTGATTTAAAGTGTTAATATTTAATACATATATTTTAGGTTCTAAAATAATTTATTTATAATAAATTTATTATAAATAAATTTATTAAAGTTTATTTATAATTTATAATTTTAAATTATTTTCAGCAAAATAATTTTTAAAGTAGAATCTCTTCAATTTATATTTCACTAACTTAGATATCTTTGACAAATTTGAAACAAAAGTAAATTTTGATATATTTATATTTATTTTACGTTTTTATAATTACGTTTTTATTTGACACATTTATATAATCTTATTATTATTTTGAAATAATAATCGGAAAATACTTATTAAAGACATCAATATTAAAACTTTTGGACTCTCACGTGGTCGATCTTAGAGAATTATTTTAATGCGGTAGCAAAAAATGGAAGTGAAAATGAAAAAAGAACGCTGTTAATCAAAATGAATAATATATCAAATTACACATCTTTATTTATAAAATACACTTAAATATTAAATCAATACATAATATAGTAACATTTCTAAAATATAGTAACAGTTTCTATACCATTTAGGAACAACAGGCTTAAACATAAGGTCTTTCACGTTTCACACTTTATGCGAACCAAACAAAATCAATTATTTGCTAAAATTGCAATCTATAATTCTATATTAATTCTATATTTTAAACTTACATTGATGATTTTGAAATTTCTTCACAGTCTGATTTGAACCTTCCAGGAAAATTATCTTTGTGCAATTGTAATGAATAACCTCAAAATCATTAAATGAGTAAATAGCATTTTATTATTTTTAGGAACTGTTAGATGTTAATGTATATGCATGAATATCTGTGCACACCTAAGCTAATACAATAATCCTAATCATAATACTAAATAATTGGTAACGTTATTGTCTTACTAAATTATCAAGTGCCTAGCTGGTAATTGCAAAAGTATTATATTAAGTTATTTTATCCCAAATAAATATATACATTTATAACCAGATATATATTATATGTAATATAATATGCTGTATTAACTACGACTTGGACAAAAAACTATGGGTGGAACTTGATATTCTTTTTGATTTTATTTTTAGTAGCCTTGTTTAAAATATGTATCTATTAAATTATTTAAATGATTTCGAAAAATATAGATTATCAATCTATAACACAAAAATACATCAAATACCTAAAAATAAAGTATATGCTTATGATATTCCGGCTTAAATTTAAAAATATGCTCTTTGTTCAGTCCATGTGGTTCATCCAACATTAGTTGCCCTATCATGCTCTGAAATGCAGTACTTCACAATTGCATCACGTTTAATCAAACCTATTTTCAAACCACTTCTTCAACTATTCAGTCACCTATTCATCGACTGATAAGTTTCACCAACTGCTGCATTTACAGTATCGTGCTTCATAAACATTACCAATCGACTCACGTGCCGCTGAACACTTAAACTTTATCACCATGCTTTCAAAACCATTATTTGTTGCAAAACTCGGACAAGATTTTGAATTCACCCTTCGATATGGTTGCACTCATGATTCTCTTTAGATATTGTTTTGGGTTTCGATGAATCAGTTCAGGTAAGTTCACATTATTAAAAATTAAAGAAAATGATAAAAAAGACAATAATTTAAAATTTTTAAAAAATTATAATATTTAATAACATATTTATTAATATAATAAATATTACATAATAATTATTCATAAATTAATTATTTTGGTATTTTTAGTTTGTTTTTATTTTTAGAAATAAGACACTTAAGAGTTTAAATTTATTCTTTATATTATTGTGTTGATTTATATATTTTTTCTGCTTAAAGTTATTTTTATAGCAACCTAGTTTAAAATATGCATCTATTAAATTATTTAAATGATTTTGAAGAAAGCCAATATCATTACATATTGTTGCAATTCTTAAAATTTCATTATTTAATGTATTATATTTTATATTATATGGTATGCATGAATGCTCATGCAAAAATATGTTTCTTGTAAATTTAAATATGCCATATTTACGATATAAATTAATAGTAGTTTTAGTTAATGTTAATTTAATGTTCATATCTAGATATATACCTTCTTTATCATTAATATTGGTTTTATTAAGAATAAGGCTACATGGATAAACTTGTTCGCTTTTTGAATAAAAATTGTTCGAATTAAATACACATATATCATCAATGTATGAAGATATTAATATATAAAAATATATTTCATATTTTTAAAATCGAGTCTAATGGTTGTAACGGATTTAAAGATGATGCATGTTAATTGAGAAATATGAGACCTCCACATTTTCATTGCTTGGCTAAATAGTCATTTGGACACGACATCATGTTTTTTAAATTATTCATTTGTCATACTGCATTAAAATATATTATAATTCACCTTTAAATATCACAATTTCGCCATTTGCAGTGTGATGTAATAATATTTTTAATATTTAATATTTATATATACATTTAATATTTATATTTTATAATATTTTTATAGAAATAAGCAGTATTAAGCGTACTTCATGTTGCTTTGTTCTCGTGAAAAGGATCATTTTAAATATTTAGAAAGATGCGCAATACTGTCTTTAAATCATACTATTCCCTTGCGTTCTCTGGTGACTTCACATTAATGTAAGTAGCACTAAGATTTAAATTTTAAATCTTAAAATATTTGTAATATTCGTTCATTATTTTTTTCATTTGACGCGTTATTTAATGATTGTTAAACTATTATGTAATTACATTTTTAATTTTGTTGTTTCTTATTTATTAAATTTATTATTAATTTTTAATATTTTTTCTTATTATTAATTTCTTAATAAGAAATAAAAATTTATTTATTTTTTATTTTTATTTAATTTTTATTTTTTTATTAAGAATAAAACTACCTGAATAAATGTGCTCACTAATACACATATATCATCAATGTTTCGAAACATATATTTCATATATTTATATAATTTTACTACTTTGTGCTTGATGTTATTTTTATAGTAACCTAGTTTAAAATATGTTCCTTTTAATTTTTTTAAATGATTTTGAAGAAAGCCAATATCATTACATAGTGTTGCAATTCTTAAAATTTCATTATTTAATGTATTATATTTTATATTATATGGTATGCATGAATGCTCATGCAAAAATATGTTTCTTGTAAATTTAAATATGTCATCTTTACGATATAAATTAATAGTAGTTTTAGTTAATGTTAATTAAATGTTCATATCTAAATATACACCTTCTTTATCATTGATATTGGTTTTATTAATAATAAGGCTACCTGGGTAAATGTGCTCACTAATTGAATAAAAATTATTAGAATTAAATACACATATATCATCAATGTATCGAAACATATATTTTATATATTTATATTGTTTAGATTTAGTTTTTACACAGTTATGAACAAATTCATATTCTATAAAGCTTAAAAACAAGTTAGCTATAATTGGGTACTAAAATCGTTCGTATTTATATTCTAAAAGGTTATTCCTTCTGTGTATTTTAAAAATTCTTTTGTAGAATTAATACTGAAATACTGTTTTATACCAGCATTAATTTCGATTACCCTACAATATTTTTTAAAGTGTGCTTTAATTACTTTAGTATTTTATTCATATAGACAGAAAGTGGTTTTAATGTACATTTAAACGCACTACATATGAACCTAGGTTTTAAATTTCAAAAATTTATAAATTTAAAATTAAGGAGTTTCAATTTAAAATCAATTTAAGTGACCAATAATTAATAGACGATATATCAGAATAAGGATTAGATGTGTTCCGTAGGAAGACACACTATGTTATCAGGTTTCGGCACCTATTCCGGGGTCAAATACACGCTAATTTCTCTAATGAAATTTGATTGTCTAGTGTATTCTTCAACCCAACACAGCAGTGGAACCAAATGCGTGCTAAGGACGTATTTCCTCTAATGAAATTTGATTGTCTAGTGTATATTATTCTAATTCAAAGTATATTATTTATTATCAAACCATAAACACATTCACCTTACAGTTTAAATTTAAAATTTTTTGATTCATATATATATGTTACGATTTTATTATTTATTGTATTTTTATAGTAACCTAGTTTAAAATATGTATCTATTAAATTATTTAAATGATTTTGAAGAAAGCCAATATTATACCCATTGGAACACCTTTTACTTGTCTAAATATAGTTTCTCTACTTTTAAATAATTTCAATTTATCAAAATATTTAAGGATTATATTACACAGTTATAAACAAATTCATATTCTATAAAGCTTAAAAACAAGTCAGCTATAATTGGGTACTAAAATCGTTCTGAAAAGTTATTCCTTTTGTGTATTTTAAAAATTCTTTTGTAGAATTAATACTGAAATAGTGTTTTTTACCAGTATTAATTTCGATTACCCTACAATATTTTTTAAAGTGTGCTTTAATTACTTTAAGTATTTTATTCATATAGACAGAAAGTGGTTTTAATGTACATTTTAAAGCTTTACATATTAACCTAGGTTATATTGGATTTTTATGTAATTTTGGATTCCAAAATTATAAATATAATATAATAATATTATAATATTATAATATTATAATATACTATAATATTCTAATATTTATGCAATAATAATTTTTTATGATTTTTTTAAATACATAAATTTTAAAAGAATTGGATAAATTTAATTTCTCAGAAGCTAATTATTCTTCTGATACATCGTATATCATTAATTAATAAATTCATAAAATTTTCATTTTCAAATATTCTCACTTCATTAATTATTTAAAATGTTAAGATTAAAGCGCAAAATATGTAGATTCAGTTAACTGATCTGATTTGCTGTAAACTACAATTCGTTTTTTTGGTTAAAACATATACTACACTAATCGTGTACGAACTTAATACACACTAATCGTGTATAATTTAATATATGTTTTTTGATTTTATACACAGTTATGAACCAATTCATATTCTATAAAGCTTAAAAGAGGCAAGCCATTATTGAAAATATATAAAAGAAATAGAAAAAAAAATTAAAAAAAATATTTATAGAAATATATAAATATATTTTATAATTATCAATGAAACACCTTTTATTGGTCTAAATATACATTTTACATTTTAAAAATTTATTCCTTTTTTGTGTTCTAAAAATACTTTTGTGAAATTAATAGCCGAATTATTACATCTGCACGCCGGCTTCTTAGTCTCTCACTGAGTGATCTTCGAGATTGTCCAATGTATCGAACTTGGCATAGTGTGCACTCTCCTAAATAAATAATATTTCTCGTCGTCAAATTATTATCTCCGCTGACGTTATATCCCGTTTTGGTACTTTTATAAAGCTCGGTTTCTTAAACCGAGCTTTATAAATATATCATCACCGGGTTCTCTGTGGAGTACATTTGAATACTTTTGTTTTTGGTTTAAACAAAAAAAAACAAATATCTATATTTGTATCTAAGACGTTTCACCTTTTAATAGGCACTTAAAATCGACAATGTAAAATGTATAAAAAATGTATAAATAATAGATTACATATGTTATAGCGGTATCTCACTTGTATATATGGTCTATCATCTACCCTATATGGCCATAGAGGTGATTTGATTGGTCAGTTTATATCAAGAGGGTATGGCAGACGAATGATCGATAATCAAGTGAATAAAGTCAGACATATACGACGTGAAGAATTAGTAAAAAGAAAAAGAGATTAGAACAAAGTAAAGCCAATGTTTATGAGTGTCGACTTTCATCCAGCTGTCGAACACATTCAAAATTTAATTAATAACACAGAATATGGAAAACTACACAAGGACATGAGAGTTGCCTTTAAAGCAAACAATAACATATCTATAATTTTGGTAAAATCTAAATTTAGCACACATCATTACACAGCTAGGCACAATGGATGTGCGTCATGTAATGACAGAAGGTGCATGTCTTGTACCAAAATAAATAGCACAAACGTCATAGTAAGCTCAAAAACTGGAGCCATATTTAAAATTAAAGGCAAACAAAACTGTAAAAGCGCTAACAACATATACATTGCAACATGTAAAAAAGCTAATTGCAATGTCCAATATGTTGGGCAGACGTCACAAACATTAGCACGCCGCCTTAACTTGAGACGATCACAATACAAAAACAAAAAGGCGATGGACGGTGCAATTTCCCACATGCTCTCTCATGGGAATGACGATGCAATGGAATATGTTGTAATAGAGAGTGACATTAAAGATAATAAAGAAAGAATGTTTCGAGAACAACAATTAGTAGGATATCTATTTTCAGATGAACCATACGGCTGTAATGATAATTATCTTTTTAGGTGGAAATAGCCAACATAGTTGATCATGTATATATTGAGACTTGTATTGATCGCCGAAACGTCTTAAATAAATCATTAATTTTCTTCAGGTTATGATCACGCTATGACCAAAATATATAATAGAAATATGATTATTGGTCCCTACCAACAAATATGATTATTGGTAGCTACTTCCGTCAAGAAGCAGCGATTCGGGATCGATTTGACATTTTGTCGAAACGTTGTTAAGTACACATATGTCTGTGACTGTTTCTATTAATATAGAGTGTGTAAGCTTAAGACAATAAAGCAAAGTGTCGAAAAGCTTTTATTAACAATGTTACACAGGCACCCGAAACGACCAATGTGTACCTCATTCTACTGATGAGTTTTGGCGGGTACTCATCATTTCGATGCTGAAGTGGTCGTCTAGAAGTGACATGGTGATTGAAAGTCATACAACGAAGTCCAGTCTATCAAGAAACACAATATAGTATAAATGCCGTATTTCGTAAGAAATCCTAGACCGTTGTTTACTCAGCACATCTGTGCACTACTATTATACATGCCGTATCCATTAAGGATCCAACGAGTGCAACGACAATTCAGCAACAACCTCTGCCTAGTGTTTAAGGATGGTCCGCACATCAATTCGATCTGGTTGAGAGCGAAAGCCTCAGACAATTAAGCAAAGTGTCGGAAACGCCTTTATTCACAATGTCACACAGGCAACCGAAACGACCAGTGTGTACCTCATTCTACTGATGAGTGTTGCCGGGTACTCATCATTTCGATGCTGAAGTGGTCGTCTAGAAGTGACATGGTGACTGAAAGTCGTGAATCGAAGTCCAGTCTATCAAGCAACACCATTTAGTATAAATGCCGTATTTCGTAAGAAATCCTGGACCGTTGTCTACTCAGCACATTCGTGCATTACTATTATACATGCCGTATCCATTTAGGATCCAACGAGTGCAGCGACAATTCAGCAACAACCTCTGCCTAGTGTTTAAGGATGGTCCGCACAGCAATTCGATCTGGTTGAGAGCGAAAGCCTCAGACAATTAAGCAACGTGTCGGAAACGCCTTTATTCACAATGTCACACAGGCAACCGAAACGACCAGTGTGTACCTCATTCTACTGATGAGTGTTGCCGGGTACTCATCATTTCGATGCTGAAGTGGTCGTCTAGAAGTGACATGGTGACTGAAAGTCGTGAATCGAAGTCCAGTCTATCAAGCAACACCATTTAGTATAAATGCCGTATTTCGTAAGAAATCCTGGACCGTTGTCTACTCAGCACATTCGTGCATTACTATTATACATGCCGTATCCATTTAGGATCCAACGAGTGCAGCGACAATTCAGCAACAACATCTGCCTAGTGTTTAAGGATGGTCCGCACAGCAATTCGATCTGGTTAAGAGCGAAAGCCTCAGACAATTAAGCAAAGTGTCGGAAACGCCTTTATTCACAATGTCACACAGGCAACCGAAACGACCAGTGTGTACCTCATTCTACTGATGAGTGTTGCCGGGTACTCATCATTTCGATGCTGAAGTGGTCGTCTAGAAGTGACATGGTGACTGAAAGTCGTGAATCGAAGTCCAGTCTATCAAGCAACACCATTTAGTATAAATGCCGTATTTCGTAAGAAATCCTGGACCGTTGTCTACTCAGCACATTCGTGCATTACTATTATACATGCCGTATCCATTTAGGATCCAACGAGTGCAGCGACAATTCAGCAACAACCTCTGCCTAGTGTTTAAGGATGGTCCGCACAGCAATTCGATCTGGTTAAGAGCGAAAGCCTCAGACAATTAAGCAAAGTGTCGGAAACGCCTTTATTCACAATGTCACACAGGCAACCGAAACGACCAGTGTGTACCTCATTCTACTGATGAGTGTTGCCGGGTACTCATCATTTCGATGCTGAAGTGGTCGTCTAGAAGTGACATGGTGACTGAAAGTCGTGAATCGAAGTCCAGTCTATCAAGCAACACCATTTAGTATAAATGCCGTATTTCGTAAGAAATCCTGGACCGTTGTCTACTCAGCACATTCGTGCATTACTATTATACCTGCCGTATCCATTTAGGATCCAACGAGTGCAGCGACAATTCAGCAACAACCTCTGCCTAGTGTTTAAGGATGGTCCGCACAGCAATTCGATCTGGTTAAGAGCGAAAGCCTCAGACAATTAAGCAAAGTGTCGGAAACGCCTTTATTCACAATGTCACACAGGCAACCGAAACGACCAGTGTGTACCTCATTCTACTGATGAGTGTTGCCGGGTACTCATCATTTCGATGCTGAAGTGGTCGTCTAGAAGTGACATGGTGACTGAAAGTCGTGAATCGAAGTCCAGTCTATCAAGCAACACCATTTAGTATAAATGCCGTATTTCGTAAGAAATCCTGGACCGTTGTCTACTCAGCACATTCGTGCATTACTATTATACCTGCCGTATCCATTTAGGATCCAACGAGTGCAGCGACAATTCAGCAACAACCTCTGCCTAGTGTTTAAGGATGGTCCGCACAGCAATTCGATCTGGTTAAGAGCGAAAGCCTCAGACAATTAAGCAAAGTGTCGGAAACGCCTTTATTCACAATGTCACACAGGCAACCGAAACGACCAGTGTGTACCTCATTCTACTGATGAGTGTTGCCGGGTACTCATCATTTCGATGCTGAAGTGGTCGTCTAGAAGTGACATGGTGACTGAAAGTCGTGAATCGAAGTCCAGTCTATCAAGCAACACCATTTAGTATAAATGCCGTATTTCGTAAGAAATCCTGGACCGTTGTCTACTCAGCACATTCGTGCATTACTATTATACATGCCGTATCCATTTAGGATCCAACGAGTGCAGCGACAATTCAGCAACAACCTCTGCCTAGTGTTTAAGGATGGTCCGCACAGCAATTCGATCTGGTTAAGAGCGAAAGCCTCAGACAATTAAGCAAAGTGTCGGAAACGCCTTTATTCACAATGTCACACAGGCAACCGAAACGACCAGTGTGTACCTCATTCTACTGATGAGTGTTGCCGGGTACTCATCATTTCGATGCTGAAGTGGTCGTCTAGAAGTGACATGGTGACTGAAAGTCGTGAATCGAAGTCCAGTCTATCAAGCAACACCATTTAGTATAAATGCCGTATTTCGTAAGAAATCCTGGACCGTTGTTTACTCAGCACATTCGTGCATTACTATTATACCTGCCGTATCCATTTAGGATCCAACGAGTGCAGCGACAATTCAGCAACAACCTCTGCCTAGTGTTTAAGGATGGTCCGCACAGCAATTCGATCTGGTTAAGAGCGAAAGCCTCAGACAATTAAGCAAAGTGTCGGAAACGCCTTTATTCACAATGTCACACAGGCAACCGAAACGACCAGTGTGTACCTCATTCTACTGATGAGTGTTGCCGGGTACTCATCATTTCGATGCTGAAGTGGTCGTCTAGAAGTGACATGGTGACTGAAAGTCGTGAATCGAAGTCCAGTCTATCAAGCAACACCATTTAGTATAAATGCCGTATTTCGTAAGAAATCCTGGACCGTTGTCTACTCAGCACATTCGTGCATTACTATTATACATGCCGTATCCATTTAGGATCCAACGAGTGCAGCGACAATTCAGCAACAACCTCTGCCTAGTGTTTAAGGATGGTCCGCACAGCAATTCGATCTGGTTAAGAGCGAAAGCCTCAGACAATTAAGCAAAGTGTCGGAAACGCCTTTATTCACAATGTCACACAGGCAACCGAAACGACCAGTGTGTACCTCATTCTACTGATGAGTGTTGCCGGGTACTCATCATTTCGATGCTGAAGTGGTCGTCTAGAAGTGACATGGTGACTGAAAGTCGTGAATCGAAGTCCAGTCTATCAAGCAACACCATTTAGTATAAATGCCGTATTTCGTAAGAAATCCTGGACCGTTGTCTACTCAGCACATTCGTGCATTACTATTATACATGCCGTATCTATTTAGGATCCAACAAGTGCAGCGACAATTCAGCAACAACCTCTGCCTAGTGTTTAAGGATGGTCCGCACAGCAATTCGATCTGGTTGAGAGCGAAAGCCTCAGACAATTAAGCAAAGTGTCGGAAACGCCTTTATTCACAATGTCACACAGGCAACCGAAACGACCAGTGTGTACCTCATTCTACTGATGAGTGTTGCCGGGTACTCATCATTTCGATGCTGAAGTGGTCGTCTACAAGTGACATGGTGACTGAAAGTCGTGAATCGAAGTCCAGTCTATCAAGCAACACCATTTAGTATAAATGCCGTATTTCGTAAGAAATCCTGGACCGTTGTCTACTCAGCACATTCGTGCATTACTATTATACATGCCGTATCCATTTAGGATCCAACGAGTGCAGCGAAAATTCAGCAACAACCTCTGCCTAGTGTTTAAGGATGGTCGCACAGCAATTTGATCTGGTTAAGAGCGAAAACCTCAGACAATTAAGCAACGTGTCGGAAACGCCTTTATTCACAATGTCACACAGGCAACCGAACCGACCAGTGTGTACCTCATTCTACTGATGAGTGTTGTCGCATACTCATCATTTCGATGCTCAAGTGGTCGTCTAGTAGTGACATAGTGATTGAAAGTCGTGAATCGAAATCCAGTATATCAAGCAACATCATTTAGTATAAATGCCGTATTTCGTAAGAAATCCTGGACCGTTGTTTACTCAGCACATTCGTGCACATACTATTATACCTGCCGTATCCATTAAGGATCCAACGAGTGCAACGACAATTCAGCAACAACCTCTGCCTAGTGTTTAAGGATGGTCCGCACAGCAATTTGATCTGGTTAAGAGCGAAAACCTCAGACAATTAAGCAAAGTGTCGGAAACGCCTTTATTCACAATGTCACACAGGCAACCGAAACGACCAGTGTGTACCTCATTCTACTGATGAGTGTTGCCGGGTACTCATCATTTCGATGCTGAAGTGGTCGTCTAGAAGTGACATGGTGACTGAAAGTCGTGAATCGAAGTCCAGTCTATCAAGCAACACCATTTAGTATAAATGCCGTATTTCGTAAGAAATCCTGGACCGTTGTCTACTCAGCACATTCGTGAATTACTATTATACATGCCGTATCCATTTAGGATCCAACGAGTGCAGCGACAATTCAGCAACAACCTCTGCCTAGTGTTTAAGGATGGTCCGCACATCAATTCGATCTGGTTGAGAGCGAAAGCCTCAGACAATTAAGCAAAGTGTCGGAAACGCCTTTATTCACAATGTCACACAGGCAACCGAAACGACCAGTGTGTACCTCATTCTACTGATGAGTGTTGCCGGGTATTCATCATTTCAATGCTGAAGTGGTCGTCTAGAAGTGACATGGTTATTGAAAGTCGTGAATCGAAATCCAGTATATCAAGCAACATCATTTAGTATAAATGCCGTATTTCGTAAAGCACATTCGTGCATTACTATTATACATGCCGTATCCATTTAGGATCCAACGAGTGCAGCGACAATTCAGCAACAACCTCTGCCTAGTGTTTAAGGATGGTCCCGCACAGCAATTCGATCTGGTTGAGAGCGAAAGCCTCAGACAATTAAGCAACGTGTCGGAAACGCCTTTATTCACAATGTCACACAGGCAACCGAAACGACCAGTGTGTACCTCATTCTACTGATGAGTGTTGCCGGGTACTCATCATTTCGATGCTGAAGTGGTCGTCTAGAAGTGACATGGTGACTGAAAGTCGTGAATCGAAGTCCAGTCTATCAAGCAACACCATTTAGTATAAATGCCGTATTTCGTAAGAAATCCTGGACCGTTGTCTACTCAGCACATTCGTGCATTACTATTATACATGCCGTATCCATTTAGGATCCAACGAGTGCAGCGACAATTCAGCAACAACATCTGCCTAGTGTTTAAGGATGGTCCGCACAGCAATTCGATCTGGTTAAGAGCGAAAGCCTCAGACAATTAAGCAAAGTGTCGGAAACGCCTTTATTCACAATGTCACACAGGCAACCAAAACGACCAGTGTGTACCTCATTCTTCTGATGAGTGTTGTCGCATACTCACCATTTCGATGCTCAAGTGGTCGTCTAGTAGTGACATGGTGATTGAAAGTCGTGAATCGAAATCCAGTATATCAAGCAACATCATTTAGTATTAATTCCGTATTTCGTAAGAAATCCTGGACCGTTGTTTACTCAGCACATCTGTGCACAACTATTATACCTGCGTATCCATTAAGGATCCAACGAGTGCAACGACAATTCAGCAACAACCTCTGACTAGTGTTTAAGGATGGTCCGCACAGCAATTTGATCTGGTTAAGAGCGAAAACCTCAGACAATTAAGCAAAGTGTGGGAAA
The DNA here is from genome assembly GCA_012934845.2 of Pomphorhynchus laevis. Classification (NCBI taxonomy): domain Eukaryota; kingdom Metazoa; phylum Acanthocephala; class Palaeacanthocephala; order Echinorhynchida; family Pomphorhynchidae; genus Pomphorhynchus; species Pomphorhynchus laevis. The sequence goes on from WNNJ02000520.1 coordinate 32,769, forward strand.
CGCCTTTATTCACAATGTCACTTAGGCAACCGAAACGACCAGTGTGTACCTCATTCTACTGATGAGTGTTGCCGGGTACTCATCATTTCGATGCTGAAGTGGTCGTCTACAAGTGACATGGTGACTGAAAGTCGTGAATCGAAGTCCAGTCTATCAAGCAACACCATTTAGTATAAATGCCGTATTTCGTAAGAAATCCTGGACCGTTGTCTACTCAGCACATTCGTGCATTACTATTATACATGCCGTATCCATTTAGGATCCAACGAGTGCAGCGACTATTCAGCAACAACATCTGCCTAGTGTTTAAGGATGGTCCGCACATCAATTCGATCTAGTTAAGAGCGAAAGCCTCAGACAATTAAGCAAAGTGTCGGAAACGCCTTTATTCACAATGTCACACAGGCAACCGAAACGACCAGTTTGTACCTCATTCTACTGATGAGTGTTGCCGGGTACTCATCATTTCAATGCTGAAGTGGTCGTCTAGAAGTGACATGGTGACTGAAAGTCGTGAATCGAAGTCCAGTCTATCAAGCAACACCATTTAGTATAAATGCCGTATTTCGTAAGAAATCCTGGACCGTTGTCTACTCAGCACATTCGTGCATTACTATTATACATGCCGTATCTATTTAGGATCCAACGAGTGCAGCGACAATTCAGCAACAACCTCTGCCTAGTGTTTAAGGATGGTCCGCACAGCAATTCGATCTGGTTGAGAGCGAAAGCCTCAGACAATTAAGCAACGTGTCGGAAACGCCTTTATTCACAATGTCACACAGGCAACCGAAACGACCAGTGTGTACCTCATTCTACTGATGAGTGTTGCCGGGTACTCATCATTTCGATGCTGAAGTGGTCGTCTACAAGTGACATGGTGACTGAAAGTCGTGAATCGAAGTCCAGTCTATCAAGCAACACCATTTAGTATAAATGCCGTATTTCGTAAGAAATCCTGGACCGTTGTCTACTCAGCACATTCGTGCATTACTATTATACATGCCGTATCCATTTAGGATCCAACGAGTGCAGCGACAATTCAGCAACAACCTCTGCCTAGTGTTTAAGGATGGTCCGCACATCAATTCGATCTGGTTGAGAGCGAAAGCCTCAGACAATTAAGCAAAGTGTCGGAAACGCCTTTATTCACAATGTCACACAGGCAACTGAAACGACCAGTGTGTACCTCATTCTACTGATGAGTGTTACCGCATACTCATCATTTCGATGCTCAAGTGGTCGTCTAGTTGTGACATGGTTATTGAAAGTCGTGAATCGAAATCCAGTATATCAAGCAACATCATTTAGTATAAATGCCGTATTTCGAAAGAAATCCTGGACCGTTTTTACTCAGCGCATTCGTGAATTACTATTATACATGCCGTATCCATTTAGGATCCAACGAGTGCAACGACAATTCAGCAACAACCTCTGCCTAGTGTTTAAGGATGGTCCGCACAGCAATTTGATCTGGTTAAGAGCGAAAACCTCAGACAATTAAGCAAAGTGTCGGAAACGCCTTTATTCACAATGTCACACAGGCAACCGAAACGACCAGTGTGTACCTCATTCTACAGATGAGTGTTGCCGGGTACTCATCATTTCGATGCTGAAGTGGTAGTCTAGAAGTGACATGGTGACTGAAAGTCGTGAATCGAAGTCCAGTCTATCCTGCAACACCATTTAGTATAAATGCTGTATTTCGTAAGAAATCCTGGACCGTTGTCTACTCAGCGCATTCGTGAATTACTATTATACATGCCGTATCCATTTAGGATCCAACGAGTGCAGCGACAATTCAGCAACAACCTCTGCCTAGTGTTTAAGGATGGTCCGCACATCAATTCGATCTGGTTGAGAGCGAAAGCCTCAGACAATTAAGCAAAGTGTCGGAAACGCCTTTATTCACAATGTCACACAGGCAACCGAAACGACCAGTGTGTACCTCATTCTACTGATGAGTGTTGCCGGGTACTCATCATTTCAATGCTGAAGTGGTCGTCTAGAAGTGACATGGTGACTGAAAGTCGTGAATCGAAGTCCAGTCTATCAAGCAACACCATTTAGTATAAATGCCGTATTTCGTAAGAAATCCTGGACCGTTGTCTACTCAGCACATTCGTGCATTACTATTATACATGCCGTATCCATTTAGGATCCAACGAGTGCAGCGACAATTCAGCAACAACCTCTGCCTAGTGTTTAAGGATGGTCCGCACAGCAATTCGATCTGGTTGAGAGCGAAAGCTTCAGACAATTAATCAACGTGTCGGAAACGCCTTTATTCACAATGTCACACAGGCAACCGAAACGACCAGTGTGTACCTCATTCTACTGATGAGTGTTGCCGGGTACTCATCATTTCGATGCTGAATTGGTCGTCTAGAAGTGACATGGTGACTGAAAGTCGTGAATCGAAGTCCAGTCTATCAAGCAACACCATTTAGTATAAATGCCGTATTTCGTAAGAAATCCTGGACCGTTGTTTACTCAGCACATTCGTGCATTACTATTATACATGCCGTATCCATTTAGGATCCAACGAGTGCAGCGACAATTCAGCAACAACATCTGCCTAGTGTTTAAGGATGGTCCGCACAGCAATTCGATCTGGTTGAGAGCGAAAGCCTCAGACAATTAAGCAAAGTGTCGGAAACGCCTTTATTCACAATGTCACACAGGCAACCGAAACGACCAGTGTGTACCTCATTCTACTGATTGAGTGTTGCCGGGTACTCATCATTTCGATGCTGAAGTGGTCGTCTAGAAGTGACATGGTGACTGAAAGTCGTGAATCGAAGTCCAGTCTATCAAGCAACACCATTTAGTATAAATGCCGTATTTCGTAAGAAATCCTGGACCGTTGTCTACTCAGCACATTCGTGCATTACTATTATACATGCCGTATCCATTTAGGATCCAACGAGTGCAGCGACAATTCAGCAACAACCTCTGCCTAATGTTTAAGGATGGTCCGCACAGCAATTCGATCTGGTTGAGAGCGAAAGCCTCAGACAATTAAGCAAAGTGTCGGAAACGCCTTTATTCACAATGTCACACAGGCAACCGAAACGACCAGTGTGTACCTCATTCTACTGATGAGTGTTGCCGTGTACTCATCATTTCGATGCTGAAGTGGTCGTCTACAAGTGACATGGTTGACTGAAAGTCGTGAATCGAAGTCCAGTCTATCAAGCAACACCATTTAGTATAAATGCCGTATTTCGTAAGAAATCCTGGACCGTTGTCTACTCAGCACATTCGTGCATTACTATTATATATATATATATATATATATATATATATATATATATATATATATATATATATATACTGGAGAGGAAAACCTCTGTGCTGGATCCATGTCGGACCGATTGTATATTAGTATATGTTAGAACAGCAATTCGAAAAGCAAAATTATATTAACAACGTTATGCCGTAGCTGTTTGAGTTACAGAAGCGCATTCACAAATTTAGTGATCTACATTTGAGAGATCGACACGCTGCTGCACGGAAAGATACACGCTGGTTTTATTTCAAAATTCTTCCATTTTAAATATGATTTTTATTCAGATCTTTATCTGTCATCATTTGGCCAATCGGTTGGAGCTCAAACCTTTTCCTTCCATTGATGTCGTTAACTTCAGATTTTAAGAGAGTATATGTTTGGCATTCACGAGTTTTGTCATGTTGAAGGCAATGTTCTACTGTCACTTTGTATGTAGTATGGTTTTTATTTATGTCATACCGTCTAGTTGTTATTCTTTTTACTAAGCTTCTTCCTGTTTTCTCCTACATATTGTAATGAGCATTCGTGGCATGTCGCTACGGATACAACGTTTTCAGTTTTACAATTGAGATGTCCATCAATTCTGAAATCTAATTTTGTTCTAAAACTTTTTATTTTAGATCGTGTGCTTATTAGATAGCAACATTTACATATTTTGTCTCCGTAAGGACTACGTTCACTTTCGCTAAAATTTCTATTTGATCTTGAAATGCTGATAACATTCTTTGTGTGTTATTCATATTAAACACAATACGATGTTTTACATCAATGACAACGTCATAGTGAAGTTTTACATCAGTGAGAATATTTTTAAAGACTGTAGGAAGAGATTTTAAAGCCGGATGGTATGGGATACAGCTTACAGTTTTTATGTTCGGTTCTTCTGAAGGTCTCTGTGAATTGTGTGATATATTGATTTGATTATATATTAATTGTTTATGATAACCTCTATGCAGTATATCTGTGATTAGAACACCAATACATTTTACTTTTTCTGCACTTGTGCTACATATTTGATCTATTCGTCTTATTTCATTAAAAATTACTGTCCTGTTAATTGATTTTGGATGGCAGCTATTATAATGCAAGTATCCCTCTTTTGAAAGACTTTCGTATACATGGTGGTTTCATATACATTATCAATTTTCAATAACTGTAAATCAAGAAAGTGTGGAGTAGTGCTTATATCAATCGTGAATGTTAGGGATGATATGCTGTTTAGATGACTAAGAAATTTTTCTAGCTCTGTTTTTCCTTTATCCTATATTACAAATATGTCATCTATGTAACGCCACCATTTAGTTAGACGATTCTCTACTGACAAAATAAGTTATTCTTCAAGCCAATGCATGCATAAAATAGCAAAAATCGGTGCGACAGGCGTCCTCTTCGCTGTACTTTATTTGTATATAAACACTTCATTGAATTCAAATATATTATGGTACAGTATTAAATGCAAAGATTCACAGATAAATTCCACTTCTTGTTTTTCAAATTGTTGTTCAGCCAATAAATACCTAATTGCTGTTATTCAGTAGGAATGCTCGTATAGAGCGATTCGACATCAATTGTATTGGCCGTTATATATTGTTTAGCGTCATTGAATATATTCAGAAAATCAGAAGTATTCCTAATATGTGAAGAGACAATTGGAAGCAATTCTTTGAGTTTATTATGAATGTATTTGGAAAGTTTTACGTGACTGCTCCTATGCCGTTGACAATTGGACGCCCAGAACAAGGTTGTATGTGTTTATGGGTTTTAGGAAGCATATACAACTTTCCTGGTCCACCGTGATTTGCTAGAAGTTCAGCAGCGTGATGCGCTGGAATTACTCCGATTTTTCATACTTAGAAATAATGGATTCGAGTTTATCACTTACAAAAATTAAAGATGTATCTGGAGAAATACCATTCGTGCTCGTTGAAAGTTGTCCCACACTACAATCTCAGAGCTTTTGTCTGTGTGCTTGAGTATTAAGTTTGTCTTCTTGCGTAGACTTCTAAATGCAGATAATTATCCACAAGTCAAATTTTTACAGTTACATGCATTAACGTTAATATTCATATCGAAAACCTTTTTACCCACTAAATTATATGCATCAGATTTGATACTATCGTCAATCTCAAAGAAAGGATGGTAATATCAGAAGAACTTAACTTGCTTGAATTCACTCCGAATCGACGACGTTGCAAAAGTGTTTAAAAATCAACACTTGACAACAATGACGACAATATTGTTACAAATTTGAGCAACACATTACTGACACAGAACCAACCTTCGGTTTTGAGTAAAGGATTAAAATTCAACGTGGTATCACGTGAGTTTAATATGTATGGATCAAGAAATACTCTGTGTAATGCAAAATACTAGGCTTACTCTGAGATTGATGATAGTAACAAATCTATGTGTAATATTTGCCAATGTTCAGTAGGTACGTCCCACATATACAATGGTTGTGCAGGTATATTTGATATCAGATGTCTTTGACATTCATTACATCTTTTAACTGATAGTTCGACCTCAGCATCAATACCGGGCCACCAGGAGTAAACCCTGCTAAGTTCTTTTGCAACACTCTTACCTGCGTGACTTGAATGCAACCATTGTATTACCTCCAATTTCAGACTCTGGGATTATAATTCTATCCAACCACATTAATAATGAATCTTCTGCATGCAATTCAGATTTTCGATTTTTGAATGACATTATTTGAATGACACTTGAGTGCAACCATTGTATTACCTCCGGTTATCACATGACCGTCTAGGAGTGACCACAGTTTGCAGGCTAAAAAATGTGCTCGATTCAAACACCTACCCAAAGATACGGAAAGAACTGCTATTCGCAATCTCGAGCAATACCGATTCAAATGAAATTCTTAAGATTACATAGATAGAATTGATCCACTCAATCTCGGTTTCTTACAGTCAAGCATCCGAAAGTTTGATTCTCTTGTTGTAAATGATGGTCTGCATTGCAAATTGTAGGATTTAAGAACTAACACCACTAACAATTTTAACTAGATGTCGGAAATGCATTTTCACAGTGTCACAGATACAGCCGAAACGGCGTGTGATAGTTAATCTTACTGACGATGGCTGCCGACTATTACATGTCCGTCTACGAGTGACGAGAGTTTGCAGGCTGAAGAATATGCTCGATTCAAGCACCTCCCCAAAGACACTGAAAGAATTGCTCTTCACAATCTCGAGCAATACCGATTCAAACAAAACTCTTGAGATTACATAAAAAGAATTGATCCAGTCAATATCGGTTTCTTGCAGTCAAGCATCCGAAGGGTTAATCCTCTGGTTGTAAATGATGGTGTGCATTGCAAATTGTAGGATTTAAGAGCTAACGCCACCAACAATTTAAGCTAGATGTCGGAAATGCATTTTCACAATGTCACAGAGGCAGCCGAACTGCCGACCATTACATATCCGTCTAAGAGTGACGAGAGTTTGCAGACTGAAGAATATGCTCGATTCAAGCACCTACCAAAAGATACTGAAAGAATTGCTCTTCACAATCTCGAGCAATACCGATTCAAACAAAACTCTTGAGATTACATAGAAAGAATTGATCCACTCAATCTCGGTTTCTTACAGTCAAGCATCCGAAAGTTTGATCCTCTGGTTGTTAATGATGGTCTGCATTGCAAATTGTAGGATTTAAGAGCTAACGCCACCAACAATTTAAGCTAGATGTCGGAAATGCATTTTCACAATGTCACAGAGGCAGCCGAATCTTTCCATATATACTCCTAGACGAGCTGATTGTAGCCAGCAGCACTCATCAGTAGTGTAAACTACCATCAATCGTTTTGGCTGCCTTGCGATATATTAATAAGGCATCTCTAAGAATTTGCATGGTATTGCCGCTTTAAACAAACCTCTTGCTTTCCGGATCATCCTAATTTTATTCAGTAGGAATTTTACTTGCTGTCGTTGCTGACTTTTTCAAGGATCTTTTGAAGTATACATTCTTATAATTTTAAGTCAGATTGTGTTAAACTGTGCTCTTGTAGCTAATAAGCTTAAGCTCCTAGACGAGCTGCTGGTAGCCGGCTGCACTCATCACTAGGGTGAACTATCATCAGTCGTTACGGGTGCCTTGTGATATATTAAGAAGCCATCTCCGAGAATTTGCTTACGTGGTAGCATGGACATTGCGTCTTTAAACTAACCATGCGCTTTGCGGATCATCTCAATTTTATTCAGCAGGAATTTCACTTGCTGTCGTTGCTTGATAAGGAAGTCTGCTCTACTTGTAATCGATCTCCGGTTTATGGCAACATTTACAATTATAAAACTGAAGCTTATTAGCCAATATCATGCTATCACTTTAAACCATTTGACGTCACTCTACTAAAATGATTAGTGATAAATTATCATTATAAACGACTTTCACAGCTAGATGTTGTCATGGGAGTGCTCAAAATCACAATCTAACTCATTTCAGCTTTCATGCAAAAATGTTTTGTAAATACTCTGGACATTAATTCAGTATTTATTTAATGATCAATATTTATTTAATAAATGATCAATTTCGGTATAATGCACAATCAGAACAAAGTTATATAAGTTAATAATTTTCCAATACAATCTACAATAAATGGAATAAGTTATGATAAAATGTATTTTTTCTTGAAAAATACATACATATTTAAATTTATAAATCATAAATATTTAAATTCGCAGTCGTCGTAGCTTATTGCTTGATATACTCAAGCCTTTGAATTGTGCTACCTTCTTTTAAGCGTTCTATTTCTACTAATTTTATAGCCATACTTTTGTTAAGTTGTATTAAATATTATTAATATATAAAAATTAATTATAATTAATTAATATTATAATTATTTTAATATATAATTAATATAAATAATATATATAATTAATATAAATAATAATATATAATTAATATTAATAATTAGATATAATATAAGAAATAGTATTTAATATAAATAATTTAAAAACTAATTTGTTTGCTTTAAATAATTGCATAAATTCTTACCGGTGCAAACTTGATATCCTGAATTACTTTGTTTATGTCTTTATCATACAGATCGTGGCTAAATACAATTAAAACATTATCGATTCCTTTAACCTTTTCTAGTGATATAATTAGCGATTTTTAATTTTCTAATCGATCATGTACTTGAACCAGAAAGCAGTATTTTACAGCAGTATTGTTATCCAAATATTTCTTATTGTGTATTAGTTGCTCTTCGTTTGATCGCATAATTTCCTTAAATAATGCATTATTCTCGTCTCTGATAGAGTAAGCTTGCAATTAAATGCAGATACGACTTCATAAAGAGTTTGGACATTTCCTTTGTTTGTTCGTGTTTCAATGAATCATATGCATGTTTTACATTCTGCTTATCGTTCATAATAAATGTTAAAAGAAGAATGAACGAACATACCAAATAAAACTATCTTTGATCTCAAAAATAAACGCATTAAAGGACATATACTGATTGCGGTCAGGAATAATTCACCTGTCTATAGGTGCGAGGAATTGTCGCTCAGAAAATGGAAATATTTCAGTTTTCACGACAGCTAAACTTTATGGCTTAAGAATTTCGATATGTTTTTATTACTTTCCATGACGTTATTTTGTCATGTCATTGTGTCATTATAAATTTTAATTTTAAGACAGCTGAAATGTGGAGTTTTAACAATATTTTTATGCTCTTATCGTGGATAACGTTGCATTTCATAAAAAGAACGTTGTGATCGCTTTTTTTACATTAACATTTTCATGTAAAATTAGGATGAAAAGCTTTCACTTAAACACAAAATTTATTTCCTATTAATTGGAAATCGAAGTTGTCTGACAATGACCGCTTTTAACTGCGAAAGTAAAATAGAAGTTATTTTTCACGTGATGGAAACTATAGCTTGATAACGATTAAACCACATTTTAAAAACTTGTCGTATTTGATAATACTTTCATAAATTCACTATTAAATGATTATTTATAATTTATAATCTATTAATTTTTATATTTTAATTAACAAAAAAATAGTAGCCACAATTAAAATTGACCTATAAGGGAGAATATTCGTATTAGTCAGATTTGACCCTTCGAGGGAAATTATCTTTGTGCAATTGTATAACCTCAAAATCATTAAATGGGTAAATAGCATTTTATTATTTTTAGGAACTGTTAGATGTTAATATATATGCATGAATATCTGTGCACACCTAAGCTAATACAATCATCCTAATACCAAATAAGACAATTGAAAAAATATCGAGTGCCTAGCTGGTAATTGCAAAAGTATTATATTAAGTTATTTTATCCCAAATAAATATATACATTAAAACATACATTTTAAACCAACGTACAACGACAAACTATTAAACGTTTAGATACTGTCTTATATGTGCACGATTGTACTGCGAATCCCAGCCATCAAAGGCGCCGTTGGACTGTTGCAAACTATGCAGCGATTCGGAATGTTTGACGTGTAAGCGTAAACGCTACACACAAATGCAAAATCCCATTCCTTATATCTTCTCCCTCCTGAAGAAACAGCTATAATAGACCCTCGCTTAATTCCGCATATCGAACCTTTGTGATTCCTCCTTGTCATTATTTCCCGTTCTCATCGTGATCATATTAGATTAAGAGTGATTGTCATCAGTTATTTCATTATCTTTGGGTTCTTTGTGATATCTCGAATTTTCCGTATGCTTGTTGTCGGTAGGATTTGTCTCTTCCTACGTTTCCAGTGTTATTATTTCGACCTTACTTTTGCCTTCATATGTTTTGTTCGGTGTTGACGTTGTTAGTGGAACATCCCAATAGCTTTCTCCCGTCCTAATCAGATTTCCGTGATTTCGCATAGATGTACCATCACTTATACGGTATGATTGCCATCCTCAGCAATTCACAATTGTTGTGCCAGTCCAATATTTATTTTCACCAGCGCTTCGTGTCCAAACTTTCTGGCCGGGTACAAATTTACGATATTTAGCTTTCGTGTCCTTATATTGTTTCTGTGTTTGACTTTTTTCTGTTATTTCTTTTGATTGTTCACGTATGCTATCAAAATGTACTGGTAGGCAGCGCCCCATCATCATTCTCGTAGGCTCTTTTCCGGTTGTCGAATGTGGTGTATTTCTGTATGTGAGCAGAAATTTGAGTATTCTATTTTTGTCTAATGGTTTGTCCTTGAAGGCGCGGATAAAGCGTTCAGCTAATCCATTAGCCTGTGCAATACTGTTCAAATTCATATACACGGAATTGGGGTCCGTAATCACCTACAATCTTTTTAGGGATTCAAAAGCGCGCAAACATTTCTGACAAACGGTCAATTATAGCATTACTGGTAGTTTTTAATAGTCGCACACTTCTGGCCACTTCGTGCCAGCATCAAATAATACAAACCAGTATGATCATTACAAGGACCTGCAATATCTATGTGTAATATTTGCCAATGTTCAGTAGGTACGTCCCACATATACAATGGTTGTGCAGGTATATTTAATATCCGATGTATTTGACATTCATTACATCTTTTAACTGATAGTTCGACCTCAGCATCAATACCGGACCACCAGGAGTAAACCCTGCAAAGTTCTTTTGCAACACTCTTACCTGCGTGACTTGAATGCAACCATTGTATTACCTCCAATTTCAAGCTCTTTGGGAATATAATTCTATCCAACCACATTTATAATAAATCTTCTGCATGCGATTCAGATTTTCGATTTTTGAATGGCATTATTTCCTTGATTTCGTTGGATGGCAATCTATATCGTATATAACGATGAATTTTTGATAGCAAATCAAATCAGCTAACTGAGTCTACGTATTTAATATAATTATAAAATAAACAAAACATAATAATGCTAAATCAAAAAGTAATAATTAAATAATAAAATTAATAATTGTTTTTAGATTTTCTATAATTTAAATCAAGTTAAAATAAAAAATTGAAATTTAAAATAAACGTCATTGTTATGAATTGACTAATAAATAACATACGTTGTATCAGAAGAAGGATTAGAGGCCGTCAGGAGGAACTGCTATGTTCTCAGGTTTCGACCTTCTTACTCTACCCAACATTGCAACGGGGCCAAATACATGCTAATGATGTATTTCCTCTGATAAAACTATCTAGGATCTTATTCTAATACAAAGTATATTATTTATTATCCATCCATAAAAATTTGCCACTTAAGAGTTTAAATTTATTCTTTATATTATTGTGTTGATTTATATTTTACTATTTTATGTTTGATGTTATTTTTATAGTAACCTAGTTTAAAATATGTATCTATTAAATTATTTAAATGATTTTGAAGAAAGCCAATATCATTACATATTGTTGCAATTCTTAAAATTTCATTATTTAATGTATTATATTTTATATTATATGGTATGCATGAATGCTCATGCGAAAATATGTTTTTTGTAAATTTAAATATGTCATCTTTACGATATAAATTAATAGTAGTTTTAGTTAATGTCAATTTAATGTTCATATCAAGATATATACCTTTTTGATCATCAATATTGGTTTTGTTAAGAATAAGGCTTTCTGGATAAATTTGTTCACTAATTGAACAAAAATTATTGCAATTAAATACACATATATCATCAATGTATCAAAACATATATTTCATATATTTATATTGTTTAGATTTAGTTTTTACACAGTTATGAACAAATTCAAATTCTATAAAGCTTAAAAACAAGTCAGCTATAATTGGGCTACTATTACCACCCATTGGAACACATTTTACTTGTCTAAATATATATATATGTCTCTACTTTTAAATAATTTTGATTTATCCAAATATTTAAGGATTCTATTAATTCAATATTATCTATATATTTATATGTACTTGGTGGTTTAATTTTTGTTAGATATGCGTTATAGTAATTATAACATATATATGTATATTTTTTTCCGAATATAAGATTAATTAATTTTACTAACGCTTCTTTAATATCTACTAAATCTAGATTTGTATAAAGCGTACTAAAATCGTATGTATTTATATTTTGAAAATTTATTCCTTTTGTCTGTTCTAAAAATTCTTTTGTAGAATTAATACTGAAATAGTGTTTTATACCTGTATTAATTTCGATTACCTTGCAATATTTTTTAAAGTGTACTTTAATTGCTTTAAGTGTTTTATTCATATAGACAGAAAGTGGTTTTAATGTACATTTAATCGCACTACATATGAATTAAATCAGCTAACTGAGTCTACGTACTTAATATAATTTTAAAATAAACAAAACATAATAATGCTAAATCAAAATTTAATAATTAAATAATAAAATTAAAAATCGTTTTTAGATTTTCTGTAATTTAAATCAAGTTAAAAAAATAAAATTTAAAATAAACTTCATTTTTATGAATTGACTAATAAATAACAGACGTTGTATCATAATAAGAATTAGAGGTCATCAGGAGGAACTGCTATGCTATCAGGTTTCGGCCCCTAACTCCTCTACCCAACATAGCAGCGGGGCCAAATACATGCTAATGATGTATTTCCTCTGAAATAACTATCTAGTACCTTATTCTAATGCAAAGTATATTATTTATTATCCATCCATAAAAATTTGCCACTTAAGAGTTTAAATTTATTCTTTATATTATTGTGTTGATTTATATATTTTACTATTTTCTGCTTGATGTTATTTTTATAGTAAACTAGTTTAAAATATGTATCTATTAAATTATTTAAATGATTTTGAACTTAGGTTTTATTGGATTTTTATGTAATTTTGGATTCCAATATAATGGAATATATATAATGGTATAGTTTATACTATATCATTATATTGGATTCCAATATAATGGTATAGTTTTATTATCTGATTCAACCAAATATCTGATATAATTACTATAATCAAATATCTGATTCATTTATAGAACAGTGACTTTTAATAATTGTTTCAAAACTCAACTCACTACATTCATATGTTGGATTTACATTTAAATCATTAGAATTGACCTCTTTCATCAGCATATCATAATAAAGATTTTGCATATGAAGACAAAGTTATTAGTAGCTTTGTCAATAGTTGTTATTATATAGTTATTCTTTAATTTAGTAAGTTCTTTATACATATCGTTATTAATTTTATCTTTCCTTTTGTAATTGTTTGCTATTTTTTTTGTCAATTTTATCTTTCCTAATTTTTATCTTAGATATATTCGAGCTTTCACTATTAATCAGCTTACTAAAGTAATCAGTTAAGTTATTATATAAATTGTAAATTTTATTTCTATTTTTATTATTATTTAATCTATATTTATACCTTTTTGATATCAGCTTTCTTAATTCACAATTTTCAATTAATTCTAGATTATGGGTACATATATGTTCATTTATTTTATAAAAACTAAGACTTTTACAATTGCGTTCTGTTTTTATTATGTTTCTAATATTATCGTTACATATTGATTTTAATTCTTTATTATAATTACAAATTTTTCGTCTTAATTGTGGTAGGAGTTGATTTCTTATTTTAGGAATATATTTACTTAAATCTGACCCTTTTATTTCTTTACTTTTAGAATTATTTAAAAGTCCGGCTATATTTATGTTATCTATACATTTATTAATAAAGTTTACGGTTAATATATATTTTCTATTGTTATTATTAACATTTATTGTACGATTTTAGTATTTTGTATTACAATAACTGTCTATTATACAACTTTGCCTATCATAGTCGTCAATTAATTTCTGATTTATTGAACATATGATATCTTTAAAAAAACTTCTTATATTTACATAAAGATCTTTTAGCTTATTATCTCTTAAAAGTTGTTTTAATATTTCTAATCGTTCATTTATATACATATCTTTTTTAATATTTTTAACTCTATTTTTTCTATTCCTTTTATCACCATGACTTCTTGGTTTGCCTTTACCCGGATTATTATAATATAGTTGTTTATTATGTATTATACTACTTCTGCCTATTCCTTGTACCACGTCATTCAATCCTAATGGGTACATGGAATTAAGCGTTTTTATCCAAAAATCTTCTTTTTCTAATAGTTTTTGATTTAATATTGAAATGTTTTCTTCGATAATATGTTCTAAAATAAATAATTTACAGTTTTTAATATCATGTCCTATTAATCTCATATGTTTATGAAATATAGTTTGACTATTATGCTGTATATTATACATGTGTTGCCTAAACCTAGTTTTTAACATTTGATACTCTTTTCCTATATATTGCAATCCACATGTACATTGTATTAGATGCACTACACCTGCGGTATTGCAGTTACAATTATTATTAATATTTAATGAAAAACATTTGTTTATCGTATTACTTACGATACAATTATTATTTATTATTATTTATCATTAGTACTTAAGAATCATTTCGTGTTTCTTTTTGTAGTGAATCCGAATTAATATGTGATTCGTTTTACGCCTCTGTACGAATGAGGTTAACATATTGGGCTGGTACATCACTTGGATATTCTAGATCGCAAACGGGAAAACTTAAAAGGATATCGGCATAATAGGGTTGTGTACCCGCAATATACTTTATCTTGTAGTTGTATTGACTAAGCAACACGGCCCATCTTACATGTCGACCATTTTTCATTTTGGATATTTCTCGTTTTTCTCTAAATATGAACATGAGCGGAATATGATCACATAGAACTGTGAAATTCCGTTCACAAAAGAACTCGTGAAATCGCTTAATGGCGTATACCACAAATTAGGCCTCCCGATATATCGTAACGTAATTCTGTTCTGTCTTTGTGAGGAGTCGTGATACAAATTAAATTGGTAGTAACTCTCCTGGCAAGTTCTATTGAGCCAGTACAACCCTTAAACCGTACTCATTAGCATAGGTCATAACAAATAATGGTTTATTCAAGTCATATGGTACAGTTGATCTCCATTATAGTAGTGTGTTCTTCACATTCTGGAAGTGCCTGTTAAAGTCTTCATTCCAATACCATTTTTGTTTTGAGCTTGTCAATTGATAAAGCGGGTAACTTATGCTTTGTAAGTTTGGAATAAATCTTGCACATAGTTGACCATACCCAGTAATGATCGTAGTTGTTTTTGACGTGTTGGACTACGCATTTCTCTGATACCATCAAGTCGTTTTTGATCGGGTTGAATTTCTCCTTTGCATATATCGTTAAACACATCAAGAATCAAGTAACAGCAGCGATTTTTCTTTTATAGCACAATGTATCAGGTTAGGAGTCAGTTTGATAGTTCATCTTACTGACGATGGCTGACGGCTATCACATGACCGTCTGGGAGTGACCAGAGTTTGCATGCTGAAGAATATGTTCGATTCGAACACCTACCCAAGGATACGGAAAGAACTGATATTCGCAATCTCGAGCAATACCGATTCAAACGAAACTCTTAAGATTACATAGAAAGAATTGATCCACGAGAAGTCTTGAAAGGATATCGGCATAAGAGTTTTGTGTACCCGCAATATACTTTATCTTGTAGTTGTATTGACTAAGCAACACGGCCCATTGTACAAGTCTACCATTTGTCATTTTGGATATTTCTCGTTTTTCTCCAAATATGAACATGAGCGACTTGTGATTACATAGAACTGTGAAATTCCGTTCACATAAGAACTCGTGGCGTAATTCTGTTCTGTCTTTGTGAGGAGTCGTGATACAAATTGAATTAGAAGTAACTCCCCGACAAATTCTTATGAGCCAGTACAGCCTCTAAACCGTGCTCATTAGCATCGGCCATAACAAATAATGGTTTATTCAAGTCATGTGGTAAAATTGATCTCCATTATAGTAGTGCGTTCTTCACATTCTGGAAGTGCCTGTTAAAGTCTCCATTCCAATACCATTTTTGTTATGGGCTTGTAAATTGATAAAGCGGGTAACTTATGCTGGTAAATTTGGAATAAATCGTTGCGCATAGTCGATCATCACAGAAATGATCGTAGTTGTTTTCGAACTGTTGGACTAGATATTTCTTTGATAGCATCAAGTCGTTTTTATCGGGTTGAATTTCTCATTTGCAAAATAAATGTCCCAGAAAGTTTATTCGATCTTTTAAGAATACACATTTAAGACCCTGTACTTTAACTTCAGCATGTTGAAATCTACTTAGAACGTTTTTTAAATTTTTGAGATATTTCTGTTCCTCTCTACCCGTAATGAGTATGCCATCGAAGTAGGTAGCTACATCATTAATCCCTCGAAGTAGATTATCTATATATTTCAAGAAAATAGCAGGAGTTGATACAATTCCGAATGACAACTTCGTAAATTTAAAGTACCCCAACAGTGTAGATACGGTTAGTAAAACCTGGCTTTCGGCGCACACTTCCATTTCTTGATAGGCATTTTCAAGTCAATTCGTGAAAATATATTTCCTTTTATAATCTGACATGCGATACTGTCAAATGTAGGCATTTCATACCTTTCCTCCTTAATATGGGGATTTATTGTGACTCAAAAATCGGCACACAATCAAATACTTCCGTCTTTTTTGGCGTGCCATAACCAGCGGTGTGGCCCAGCTTACATATTCTGTCTGTACTTCGACAATAGTCTCTTCCTTAATCATCCTTTCGATTTCTTGGATTGATCTTTCCTTCAGTGGCAAAGGAATTCTTCTACATGGCCATCGAATAGGTTACACGTTATATTGAAAGGCGATCTTCACTCGAAACTGCTTAATGATGCCTATGCCATCACTGAATAGGTTGCCATATTCACCCAATACATTGGATAATTTAAGATTTTCGTGCCGAGTGTGTTGAATTGTTGAGAGTGCACTCGGCTTTCTTTGACAAAATGACACACCAGGTGGCATGTTGAAGTTCATAGCTAAAATCCATGGAATTTCAAACAATGGTTGCGTGTCCTGATGTTCTACAACGGTTTCTGGTAAAACAAGATTATGTTCCCTGTACTCGACCGTTACGTCACATACACCGAGTGGGTTAAACACACTTCCTCCTTATATTCGTAATCTGTCACATATTCGTAATACCGGCCAATCTATTTGCATCCATATTGACTGTGGTATTATTGAAATCGATAACCTCGCGTAAAACTCGAATCGAAACGGCTTTTGATTTAAAAGTATCTCGATCGTTGCTTGCATGTTAATATCCTTTACAGAATTTATTTAGGACATTTCGTTTAAAAAAAGATTTATTTTAACGTGGCAAATGCGTGCCAGCCCAAGCTTACATGAACACAAAAAAAAACAAAAATGTAAATCATGTGTCGAGAAGGTGTGAACGGAGGAGGCGTTTGAATGTGATAAAGGAGAGAGCGCGGTAAACGTCGAGAGGGAGTTGATTCCAGGTAAGTGAGGCGGTGACGAGGAAGGATCGGAGACCATAGTTGTTAGAGTAATTGGAAACGTGGAGTAAGAGGGTATGACAGGAACGAAGCGATAGCGAGGTGGGTTGATTATCGTATAAGAAAGGAAGGTTGATGAACGATGGGGAGCCGACAGCGATGAGACTAAAAGTTACGAGAAGGCGTAGTTTGATGCGGATGTGGATGTTGGGCCAGGAGAGTTGGGCAAAATATGTAGATGTGTGGTCGAAGCAACGGAGACGAAAGAGCACTCAAACGGCGGTGTTGATTATTCGTTGTAGGTGTAGGATAATAGATTTTGGAGAATTGGCGAAAAGGCTAAGGCAGTAATCGATTTTAGGGAAAAGAAGCGATGAAAGAAGAGACATACAAGAGTGGAAGTCGATAAGGGAGCGGATACGGCGGATGTCACGGAGAATTAAGCTAGACGAGCGGACCTTGTCACGTACGAAGGGTTTAAGGGAAAGGTGATCATCGAAATGGAAGCCTAAGAAAGTGAGATTGTGGACTATGGGGATGATCGATGAGGCAAAAGATAAAGTGGGATGAGATATGCTTGGTTTACGGGGGAGGATTCACATTATTTTAGACTTGTCGGGGTTTAGAACGAGATGGAGATTGGAGAGACGTTCGTAGATAGAAGAAAGACAGTTGGATGCAGAAATGCAGATATCGTGTATGCGATGTTCGGGTGCATGAGCATAGATGAGGATGTCATTGGCGTATTGCATGACGTTAAAAAATAAAGGTTTGATAAACGGAGAGAGATCGCAAAGCAGAAGAGAGAAAAGCAGGGATCCTAGGACTGAACCCTGTGGGACCCCGCAAAATATAGGAATGGGAGGGAAGGATGATGAATAAGAACAGTTGCGAAAAGAACGGTTGGATAGATATGAGGCAAACCATGTTTCGGAGGAAGAAGAATAGCCGTAATCATAACGAAGGCGATAATGGAAGACGGAGTGGTCGACACTGTTGAAAGCTGAGGAGAGGTCGAGGGAGATGAGAACACCATATAGAGCCTTGTCTCGAGAAATGAGTAGGTCGTTGTAAACTTTAATGCAGGCGATTTCTGTGGAGTGATTAGAGCGGAAAGCGGTTTGGAAAGTCGGGTACAGATTGGATGAGGAGAGATAAGCGTTGATCTGTATTAAGATGAGCCGTTCTAAGTGTTTAGAAAGAGTAGGGAGCAGTGAAATGGGGCGATAGCTAGAAGAAAGTGAGTGGTCGAGCGATTGTTTCTTAAGAAGGGGGTCGAACGATTGCGGATTTCTAGTGTATAGGGAAGATACGACCGCGGATGGACGAGTTAAACAAGGTTGGGAGAAAATGGGATATCGATGAGCATATGGATTTATGTATGTGGATAGGCAGGGGATCGGCAGGTGAGGTTTTGCTGGGCAAAGACATGAGAACAGATGAGACTTCGGGGCGTGATACAGGGAGAAGATGAAAGAGTTCCGGAAGGATAAGGCTAGCCGGGGCAGAGTGAGATAGGATGGAGATCGGGGTGTGAGAGAGCAACGTGTATACTTTGGTCTGGAGAAATGACGAGTAATAATGTGGATTGATGTTGCACGGCGAAGAGGAGCGAGCAAGGATTGAGTTAAAAGTATGCCATAGAGTCTTAGAGTTGAATGAAGTGATGATTTTATTTAGGATGAGATGAGACTTGCAATGAGCAAGATAGGTATCACGGAAAGACAGAGTGATCGAGCGGAAATCACGTTTGAGAAATCGGTGATAGACTAGAAAAGCATGACGGAGTCGACGCTTTGAGAGTAAGCATTGGATGTCAAACCATTGGGCACGATGCAAGCGACGGTGTGGGTAAGTTGTACTCACGCTTTTGCGATAGGAAGTAGTTCGTTATATAATATCGCATTATCCTAGCCGAATAGCATCGTTGGTCGGTAGCGTCTATCGTTATAATCGATAACTGATTTATCCCGCCGATTTTATATAATATAGAAGTTGATGCAATTACGGTCGATTTTATTTTGTAATATATAACACTGCTGTGATCAATAGGTCATTGAATCTGTGCTAGTTATCCTTTGACAAGTTATTCCATTTATTTGTCAATTTTAATGAGGCTTGCCCTTCAAGCCTCATTATTGTGAGGCTTGAAGGGCAAGAGAATATCGAGATGTGAGTGATCGTTAACATAAACTAAACATTAATTCGAAATTTATATTTTACTGGAATATTTATAATATTGGAATATTTTAAAAATATTCCATAAAACGTTTTTTTAATTGAAATAAAAGTAAATTTGTATGAATTAACAAAATTAAAAACAATCGATGTACACCTGTGGCCAATATCCGGACGTTTCTTTTTTGAGGGAATTTTGCATTTGAATATATTTCAATGTCAATAAGCATACAGACCTCAGAGCTTTGCTAACAAATATGTGAAGGGAGTCTGATAAAAGCATGACTACTATATAACATGTTACTTGTTTTGTGTGAGGAAATTTTGCATTTATATGGACTAGTGAAAAATCATACCTATGGCCAATTTCCGCACGTCTTCTATATATCTTGTCAATATCATGTTTGCCGACATACTTTGAGTAATATTCATACCAAATCGCATTTAATTGATGATTAATTATTTAGCGTCGAAAATAATGACGTTTTGGCAAACGCAAATAAGGTCATTGCAAGTGAATCGTATTTCGTAAAATTCTCGTCTGCATTAATATACCATCCTAAGTCACAAGCCTAGTTGTTGAGTTATATAGGGTGATAACATTCGGTATTACGTCGGACATAGATTGGATACATCTTTACATTTTATACATCCGTTTCTAAGATAGATAATATAATTGTATATCGTATATATGTGTACTATATACTATTGTTAATATATTTTTTATGACTACTTACTAGCATCTAAACGATTTAAATACTTTGTCATTTCAAAGGTTGTAATCTAAGCAACGTTTGCTTTCAAATATGCTAACGTCTTCTCCTGGCTTTAACAAATTGAAAACGCTGAATTCGTAATCTAACAGACGCTTTCTTATTCGATTGACCCATGCTTTATTTTAATCATTTCGTTCGTGATATATGTTCCGATATATTGAGATATATGTTAATTATTAATAATTTTTATTCAATAAGTGAAAAAATTTATCATGATATCATCAAAACATCATTGATATAAAATTAAATCATCAAAATATAATAATATTATCAACATAAAATTTGAAATTAAGATAAATTTTAAAATCTATAAATTTTATATAATTTATGTAAATGATATAATTTTATAATTTTAAAAAATTAACAAATTTTAAGAAGTGCGCACACTGTCAGATGATGTTAGATTGCAAGTGGTATGTTTAGACTGATTTAACTCGATTTGGATGCGACACTGAAAAAGCAACTTTATAATGATAACTCAGCAAAAGTAACATGTACACAAAAAGATCATAATCAATGTAAGTACTAATAGCATTTAAATTTTAGATTTATAAAATGTAGCGTAAAAAGTTGCTAAGCTTGTGATGCTAAATAACAATTGCTCTGTGAGTGATACGACATACAAATGTTTTTCGTTGGATATTTATTTAAAACACAAAAAATGTATAGTGTACAAGTAATTTCGGAGCTATCAAACGATAGCAGCAAAAATCATTCAAAAATCAACGATAATCCTACAAAAAAGACAAATTAAAGGTAAATCAAACCTCAGATCCAAATAACAAGGTTAGTAATTTTTCTATGGTCTCAGGTGATGGGGAGGTGCTTCCCCCATTCCTAAATTAAAGAATTTGCTGATAATTAAAGTTAAGAAACCGATTGAAAAACACGATCTCTATAACAAATTTTTGAGATCCTTCACCAAACAGTTTCAGAACAGGGTTCTATTTAACTCTGTAAGGTTACACACTGCGGAGGTGAAGATCTCTTTTGTCTCGAATGACCTTGCCGCAATCTACATGGAGTATTTCTCCCCCAATTTAGATGAATATCTGTGAGTGATACGACATACAAATGTTTTTTGGTAAATATTTTCTTATAATTGCAGCTGCAATACAACAGATGTAGTGTATCTAATACTCTGTGTACATGTGCACTGCAACAAATTAGATAAACATATCAAATGTTGAATACAATATTTAGGCAACACATATATAATATACCGCATAATAGTCAAACTAGTTTCATAAACATATGAGATTAAGAAGACTTTATATGAAAAGCTATAAATTATTTATTTTAGAACATATTATCGAAGAAAATAAGTCAATTTCAAATTGAAAATTATTATATAGAGAAGATTTTTGGATAAAAACGCTTTATTCCATATACCCGTATAAATTGAATGACGTGGTACAAGGAGTTAGCAGAAGTAGTAAAGTTATTAATAAACAACTATATTATAATAGTCCAGTTAAACGCAAGCCAACAAGTCATGGCGATAAAAGGAATAAGAGAAATAGAGTAAACATATTATATAAGATATGCATATATATGAACAATTAGGAAAATTTGAAATATCAATTTGAAATATCATAAGTAAATACTTACAATTGTGAGAGCAAAAAACTATACGCAGAAGTATTGAGAGCGGAATTGAGTCATCAAGGAAGAATTATCACATTTTACGTCATTTTACAAAATATTCCTGAACACATTTCTCTCTCATTGCATAATTTGGAATCAAAGTTAAAAAATGTGCACCACTTGAATTTATTATCTATATTGATATGTAATATCATTTTTTATTAACAAGATCTTTATTTTTTATAAATATGAAAACAACATTTACGAGATAATAAGCTAAAAGATCTTTATGCAAATATTAGAAAATTTTCAAAAGAAATCATTTGTTTAATGAATACAAAATAAATTAAAGACTGATAGATAATGTAGATAATTATACAACTATAGATATAGTTGTATAATAGACAGTTATTGTAATATAAAATACTATCGTCAGACAATGTTAAAAAATGAGTATTCCAGTACTCATTTTTTTCCGAAAATGAGTACTGGAATATTCCTATTTGTTTCTGTTCTGTTTGTAATACTGCTCGCTCGCCTAAGCGCAGTGGCTTACCACGAGATGAACGTGGACTTCGCAAACTAGCAGATATTGACCGAGCGATTTCGAAGCTGATCGATCTCTTTAGTTTCACAATGTTAATCGTAACAAGAAACAATATACATTAACAATGTATAGATAACATAAATAGAGAGGTACTGAATACTAAAAGTAAAGAAATAATATTTTCAGATTTAAGTAAAGACATTTATTGAATAAGGTATATACTTTTATCGTCATTATTACAAAAAATTGTAATAATAAAGAATTGAAATCAATATGTAATGTTTATTTTAGAAACATTCTAGAAACATAATGCATTTGCAAAAGTCTTTATTTTTATTAAATAAATGAAAATTTTTGTAACCATAATCAAATAAATTGCAAATTGTGAATTAAGGAAATGCTATCAAAAGGTTATAAAAGTCGATACCTCTACATTTAGACAAATAATCGTTGTTTCAAGGGGAAGTAATAGTATCCCAATAAAAGCTGATTTATTTTTATGCTGTATATAATATGAATTTGTTCATAATTGTGTACAATGTCAATCAAAATTTTATAAAGATAATAAATATATGTTTCGATACATTGATGATATTTGTGTATTTAACTCTAATAATTTTTATTCAATAAGTTAACAAATTTATCAAAGTAGACAAATTTTTAATAAAACTAATATAAATGATAAAGAACGTATATATCTAAATATGAACATTAAATTAACATCAATTATAACAACTATAAATTAATATTGTGAAGAACACATATTTTAATTTCCAAGAAACATACTTATGTATGAGCATTTCTGCATACTACATAATATTAAATATAATGCATAAAATAAAGAAATTGAAATAATTGCCACAGCATGTAATGATATTGGTTTCTCAAAATCATTTAAATAATTTGATAAATACATATTTAAAAACTAGGTTACTATAAAAACAAAATCAAACAAAATATATTAATAGGCATAAATTAACAAAATATTAAAAAGATATATATTTTTGCTCTTAAGCGAAAATTTAAATTGATAAAAAATACTTTGAACTAGAATAAGATTTCGATTCAGCTTAAATTACTAAAATTACATAATTACATGGCGAATAAATTAAAACAACCCTAATTATTTTTATCGTATTTAAATATAAAGATAGATAATGCTATTTAAATATAATTTTTTAATTCATAATTAATATTTTATAAAATTATATTATAACTTATCAAGTTATTTACTCATCAAAAATTTTAATGGCTGGTTAATAAATAATAAACTTTCTTTATAGAATACAATATTAAACTTCACTACCGGAAATAAATAATTTGCATGCATTTGGCAAAGGTGTTGGGTCAAGTTGATGGGCTAAATTCCGATAAAATTATATTTCTTCCATATGACTTTTATTTCTTTTTTGTATACATCGTTTATTATTCAGTAGTTAACTTATCAGGATTAATTTTTATTTTGAATTTTAATTTCATATTTTAATTTAGACAAACTTAATTAAATTAAATCTTATAAACGTATTTTTCTTTTATCAATTATCATTATTTTTAATTAATTTATATTATAAAATAGGAAAACTCAGATCGCTACTTTAATTAATTTAAATTTGTTTTGTAACCATGACAATCTGACGTTTATTATAAAGACATGCTCAATGATCAATGTGTTCAAAATGATCTTTACATTTAATATGCTAATGCTTGTAATAGTTGGTTATACGAGCTTTATTGCTCTATTTGCTGTTGTATTTTATCAACTGAGGGTAAGAAATAAAGATGACAACCAAGAAAAAATAAAGCGAGTTGTGCATCGCAATAAAGCGACAATGACAAACCATAGGTACAAAGTAAAATGTATACAATATGAAGAAGATGATTGGTTTAGATCGGATAAATTAATGGAAGAGTCAAATATGTTAGAAAATTGCAAAATAAATAAATTTAATATGCAAAATAATCGAGATCAAACCTCGCTTAACCAGATAAGACAACGTTTGCTGGATTTAGATTACAGCGTTCTCGATCTGGTTAAGCCAGGAGAAGATATCAGCATTTTTAGAAATAAGAAACTTCTTAGATGGCGACGATTAAAACGAACAACTTCAAGAATTTTTAATCTGTTAATGTGCTGTAACAAAAAGAAAAAGATATATTAACAAAAATACTTTTTCAAACAAAAAATATTCCTTTTAAATATTTTCAAATAATAGTCATTCAAAATTGTTTCTAATGTCGTGGAATTAATAAAAGTTCATCTTTAGGGTTAAATAAGTACAGCATGTGAAGCGTCGATAAATCGATCCGTCGGTTGTAAACGGATCGATGTAGACACGGCTATTCCTTTACTTAATTTCAGCCGCAAATAAGGTAGTCAAAATTATCAGCTGATTGTGTCATCAACTAGCTTCTTGGCTTACGTTTAACTGGACTATTAAAATATATAGTTGTTTACTTTGATTCCAAATTATGCAATGAGAGAGAAATTTGTTCAGGAATGTTTTGTAAAATGACGAAAAATGTGATAATGCTTCCTTGATGTCCCAATTCCGCTATCAATACTTCTGCGTATAATTTTTTGCTCTCACAATTGTAAGTATTTACTTATGATATTTATAATTGATAATTCAAATTTTTCTAATTGTTCATATATATGCATATCTTATATAATATGCATATCTTATATATATGCATATCTTATATATGTTTACTCTATTTCTCTTATTCATTTTATCGCCATGACTTGTTGGCTTGCGTTTAACTGGACTATTATAATATAGTTGTTTATTAATAACTTTACTACTTCTGCTAACTCCTTGTACCACGTCATTCAATTTATACGGGTATATGGAATAAAGCGTTTTTATCCAAAAATCTTCTCTATATAATAATTTTCAATTTGAAATTGACTTATTTTCTTCGATAATATGTTCTAAAATAAATAATTTATAGCTTTTCATATAAAGTCTTCTTAATCTCATATGTTTATGAAACTAGTTTGACTATTATGCGGTATATTATATATGTGTTGCCTAAATATTGTATTCAACATTTGATATGTTTATCTAATTTGTTGCAGTGCACATGTACACAGAGTATTAGACACACTACATCTGTTGTATTGCAGCTGCAATTATAAGAAAATATTTACCAAAAAACATTTGTATGTCGTATCACTCACAGAGCAATTGTTATTTAGCATCACAAGCTTAGCAACTTTTACTTTATATTTTATAAATCTAAGATTCAAATGCTATATTAGTACTTCGTATGATTATGATCTTATTGTTTACATGTTACTTCTGCTAAGTTATGATTATTAAGTTGATTTTAAAGTGTCGCATCCAAATCGAGTCAAATCAGACTAAACATAAAACTTGCAATCTGACATAATCTGACAGTGTGCGCCCTTCTTAAAATTTGTTAATTTTATAAAATTATAAAATTATATCATTTACATAAATTATATAAAATCTATAGATTTTAAGATGTATCCAATTAATGTCCGACGTAAGACCGAATGTCATCACCCTATATAACTCAACAACTAGGCTTGTGACTTATGATGTTATATTAATGCAGATGAGAATTTTACGATATACGATTCACTTCCAATGACCTTATTCGCGTTAGCCAAAATGTCATTATTTTCGACGCTAAATAATTAATCATCAATTAAATGCGATTTGGTATAGTAATCTTTTTATCAGACTCCCTTCTCAAATTTGTGAGCATTGCTCTAAGGTCTGTGTGCTTATTGACATTGAAAAATATTCAATAGCCCGGATAAATTCAAAAATCTAAAAATTTGGAGTATACGGTTTCTGAAGTATCGGATGTTAATGAAACGGTCACACATTGCTCATTGTTTTTATCAAAGCTGTAAACCATTATGGAATTTCATGCAAAGAACAACACATTTTTCATTTATGTGATACATACACTAGAACATACTATTTTCGCAGATTTGCTATGCGTCGTTAGTTGTAAAAGTGAATTGACTAAAGTAGTTAGAGAAATACATGAGCGTCCAACAAAACATGGAGGATTAGCTATGTCTAATTCAGAAGGAATCGTCAAATTTCAATTTTTGGACTCACTGGTTTTGAAAAATCATGGCCTCTTCGCGAATGATCTAATAAAATTGCATGACGAACAAAACAACCTTGATAATAATAAACAGTTCAAATAATAAACAGATCAATAATAAAAAGATCAAAGCTAAATAGGAAGGAAAACTGATTGATTGCATATATATACAATGGAAACATGTACTCGCACCTTCATAATCTAAAACTGCACGAGAATTGTTTAATGCACCACAAATACGGAGCCTCATTATTGGAATATCATTTTGATATTGTTGACCGCAAATTATAAAACAAGTCAAAAATGCGGATGTAAATATACAGCAACATCAATTTAAATACTTTTCTCTATTGTGTGGTATTCACTTGAATTTTGGAAATTAATCAGTAGCGTATTGTTTATGGTAACAAAAATGTATCAAAATTCAGGTAATTCTAAGGAAATGTTGACTGTATCTACACTAAAGCTGAGTGCTTTGTTATCCTATGATTATGATGGCAAAGGGGTACTTCCCCGTACCCAAGCTGAGAAATTTCATAATTATATAACTCTCAGAGCCTATAGAAAGGCACAAATTATACAATTTTTTCTTGCGTAGTTTTGCAGAACAGTTCCGTAACAAAATACTGTTTAACTCGGTTAGGTATTACGAAACGGAGATCAAAATTTCATTTGCCACCTCAGAGTTGGCAAATGCATTTAAAGAATTCTTTGATCAAAATCTCACCAAGTTTGGTAGCCTAACGTCTAAGCCCATCATGGCTTCATTAAAATAACTAATCTTCCTCCACACCTGGAGCAAACAGACTTTAACGCTCTTCAATTATACTTCTAAGTATCCAATTTTCGCCCCGTTAAGGGGAAGAATCGGCAATCTATTCCTATTGGTTTTGTCTCCGCGCCCATTGACATTGCCGAGATATTGTCTAAAACATCATGTAACCCATTCATGGGTTTTAATTTAAAATTTCTTCTCTTCTCTAACGATGACTTTACGTTCCCACACTACAATCTCTGTCATGGATAGGGGCAATGGGCCTCAGTGTGCAAGGAAGAGAAGATTTGTGGATTTTGCTCTTCTAAAAATGTATAGACATCGGGGGTCAGTGTTCCTCTTCCCCGCGGTGTGGAAACTGTAATGCTCCGCATCCATCCTGGTCTAGGAGGTGTGAGGCCTTTAAGGCCTATCGGATAAAATTCTGTAATTCACCGACAATAAAAACTCCTGGCAGCTATGCAGATACCAGCGGTAGAATGTCGGACAAGGACATCATACATCTTCTCGACGCTCAAAAACTATCTCTATTGAGACAAATGGAGCAGCTCCTCATAAGAAATTTTGTTCTGTTATATTCAACTCCTACGTTCCCTCCTTCAATGATTGCATAATCAAATAAACGGGGGGCTTCGGCCCACACCGTGCCTCCATTAAATGTTGGCAAACTGCTCAAGTCCAAGTCCGGAAAGGCCTCCATTACGGAAAATGATGATACTGTCCGTGGGCAAGTGCTCGCCCAGGAAGGAGTTGGTGAAAGGAAGGACAACCTTTCTGCCCCTGGCTCTGTCTAGGGATGAGGCAATCCCACACAGCTAGCCTATCACAATGCAGAGTACTCGGGAGTCTTTTTCACTGAATATCCTTCAGTGCAATTCATGAGGAGCTTCTGCCCTTAGGCTTCTATCTAGTGGATACGCAGATGTTGTAGTCTTTCAAAAGACGCGGTCTATCCGTCTCCCACAGGACATTACTCGATTCATCGCTAGGCACATTTGTTCCCACTATACTCCGTACATAACCCCACTTCACTCTTCTTCATCTCAAGGTCTTTTAACCCTTGTTAAATGCTCCTTAAGATCTTCCCTTCTACTCAACTATTCTTGTCTAGCCCTTTCTTGTTTAGCAGTTTCACTCTGTAAGAACGGTAAACGAATCAGTCTGGCCAATGTCTATATCCGTCCAGGTGAGATTCACCAAAACCGTGACCTCCTGGATAGGATTGTAGATAGCGGCTATGACATGGTACCTGGAGACTTCAACGACAGAACTGGTCGTTGGATTAATGCAGCACTTCGCAGAGCTAGGAACGGTTATCTTATTCACAAACCACCGTTCCCCACCTTTCATTACACATCAACAAATTCACTCTTCGACTTATTACTGCTTCATGAGAGGTGGTTGTTTAAACCCTACTGTACGGAGCAGTCGCGACAACATCTGTCCACCTCTCATGACTTGATTCCTTGGCGGATAGAAGAGAATACGCTGCTTCGGAGGAGATTCCACTTTGATCCAATCAGAGTGGCTTTCTTTCAGGCAGCTATTCAACGCTTTCCCCGAATTGGTAATGAGAGTCTAACCGAATTTAATTCCTACCTCTCTTCGCAAGCTATCGCGATGCTTTCGACTAACTACAAAGGTCGTATTTACAGTCCCACTCCGACAAAACTCAAGACCTTATCAAATAAGCTTCGTCTTCCCAATCACTCTGCTTCTGCCAGGCAAGCTCTCTCAAAAGAATATTGGAGCACTAAATATAGGTTCCAACTAGGTAATGATAGGGCAAGCATTGCTTCCCTTAGCCCAGCTCAGTCTTCTTTCTGGAAGATATTCAAAAAGGAAAAGTTTGTCTGTTGGAAGGATAGGGCATTAAGTTGGATTGTAATATAGGTCTTGACAAAGTTTTGGAGGAGTCTCATAATTATGGAGCCACTCAATCACCTCAGCCAATCCTGCCTTGGGGATACTTCAGTAGTAGGGATCTATCTGTTAGAGATATCCTTAATTCCTAGGGGTCTCTTCCGGGCACCTCCAAATCCGTCGCTCCACTATCTTCTCGTGTATGTCATCTTTTGACAGCCGAACAAAGAAAATGAGTGGCCGTCACAATGCTATTAGCCGTCCCATCTGATGTGGCTGGCATCAACATTAGTAGACGTATATTTTTACCTAAGAAAAATCCGGTCTCATGTACTAAAGACCTGCGGCCCATATCGATTCAAAATTCCCTCGTATCAATCTACGAAAAAGCGCTTGCGCGTAGAATCCGCGATCATCTGAGTAGGCGAAATTTAATCCCATTAAGTTTCCATGGGTTCGTCACAGGTCGCTCGGTCCATTCAGCAGTAGGTGAAGTGCATGTGTTTTGTCAGGAGAATAGTCATCAACTTAATCCTTTTCAGTCTTCCTTTTGGAAGATTTTCAAGAAGAAGTTTGTTTGCTGGAAGGATAGAGCATTGGGTTGGATAGGGAATGTAGGCCTTGATAAAGTTTTGGAGGAGTCACTAGCCCTACACAACTATGGAGCAACTCTATCACCTCAACCAATCCCGCCTTGGTGTAACTTCAGGAGTATGGATCTATCTGTTACGGATATCCTTAACTCCTGGGGTTCACTCCAGGGCATCTCCAAATCCGTCGTTCCACTTTCTTCTCGGGTCTGTCAGCTTTTGACAGCTGATCAGAGAAGAAAGGTGGCCGTCACAATGCTTTTAGCCTCCCCATCCGATGTAGCAGGCATCAATATTAGTAAGTGTGTTTTTCTTCCTAAGAAAAAATCCTGCTCATGCCCTAAAGATCTGCGACCCATTTCGATTCAAAATGCCCTCGTGTCGATTTACGAAAAAGCGCTTGCGCGTAAAATCTGCGACCATTTAAGTAGACATAATTTGATCCCTCCAGGTTTTCATGGGTTCGTCAAAGGTCGCTCGGTCCATTCAGCAGTTGGTGAGGTGGTGCAGTTTTGTCGGGATAATAGCCATCGTCTAGTTGTGGCTTTTTTCCTTGACTTTTCTGATGCATTTGACCGCATCTCCATTCCTTTTGTGATCTCTTCACTCAGGTCCCTCGGGTTGCCTGCGAGAATTGTTAACAGGGTGGAGATACTGCTGTTCACTAAGCGATTCTATTATGAAGACGACCCTGATGCGCGTCAGTTTTTCCTTATTGAGAGTGTGCCTCAAGGATCACCTCTTTCTCCAATTTTATATCTTATTGCTTCTATTGAACTCTTTAAAATATTTAAACGCGTACAACGTCCAGTGGTATACACTGATGATACCACAGTCCTTTCACTGGACGCAGGTGCAAAGACGTAGTCTCGGACATCAGCCGTTTCTTTTTAAGATTAAAAGACCAGTTACCCAAATCAAATCTTTTTTTAAACTCAGCAAAATCGCAGGTGATTGTCTTTCAGGGCGCACATGCAACAAAGAAAAAACTTAAGAGATTAGCGCTCTCTGCGCTCTCCTCCATATTTGCCTCTGAACCACTTCCTACCTTCACAAGTCGAGTAAAATACCTGGGGTTCACCGTTACGGTGGACTGGTCGGCGAAAGCCGACCTGGATAGACTTAAAAGTACCCTGAAGAGAGCTAGGTGGGACCTGAAACGGGTCTAGCATCTGTCATTCAAAGGGAAAACTCAGGTGCGCCTCTAGGGAGCTTGGGCTATCTCGGGATTAGTCTTCTTTTCTAGAAGACGTCCCACATAGCAAAGGCTAAGGTTTCTCAAGCTCTTCGTCTCTCGTTTACCTAGCATAGTCCGCCTCGATTGGACTCTTCGGGGTGTAGAAGACCCCGGGTGGTTCAGTCGAATGGCGGCGTGTTGGATTGGCTGTTGGGCTCAGATCCCACTGGACTTGAGGCCGTACAGGATAGAAGACCAAACAGATTGTATAATAGAAGATTTCTGACATATTTGTGTTTTGCTGTTTCTTTTTTTGCTGCCTATTTAACTGTTATACTCTCTTTTTAAGAAAATCCTTATTAATAAATACTTTTATCTCCTCATTAGGTGTTCTGACGAGAATTTTTGTATTCGGCATTCAGTTTTTGATATGCTATCATTGATTTGTTCTCGAGTACAACTATAACCCGATTTTGTTTAAGTACCGAAAAACATGACTTCTTAGGAAAACACTAAAACAATTGATCATCAAGAACGGTTGAACGAAAGCCGTTTTTGCCTTTCTAAAAATGAGGATGGGTGCATATACTATGATGATTGCATATGGTAATCTTAATCACTGTCATATGTATCAAGGAGCCGACAATAATGACACAATCAACTGAAAATTTAGACTACCTCACATCACATTTGCGGCTGAAATTAAATATAGTAATATCCGTATCTACATCGATTCGTTTCCTACTGTGTATCGACGCTACACAGGCTGTACTTATTCAATCATCGAGATAAAAAAAGATGAACTTTTATTAATTCCACGACATTGGAAAAAAAATTTATGTATCGACGCTACACAGGCTGTACTTATTCAATCATCGAGATAAAAAAAGATGAACTTTTATTAATTCCACGACATTGGAAAAAATTTTGAATGACTATTATTTGAAAATATTTAAAGGGAATATTTTTTGTTTAAAAAAGTATTTTTGTTAATATATTTTTTTCTTTTTGTTACAGCACATTAACAGATTAAATATTCTTGAAGTTGTTCGTTTTAATCGTCGCCATCTAAGAAGATTCTTATTTCTAAAAATGCTGATATCTTCTCCTGGCATAACCAGATCGAGAACGCTGTAATCCAAATCCAGCAAACGTTGTCTTATCTGGTTAAGCCAGGTTTGATCTCGATTATTTTGCATATTAAATTTATTTATTTTGCAATTTTCTAACATATTTGACTCTTCCATTAATTTATCCGATCTAAACCAATCATCTTCTTCATATTGTATACATTTTACTTTGTACCTATGGTTTGTCATTGTCGCTTTATTGCGATGCTTAACTCGCTTAATGTTTCCTTGGCTGGCATCTTTATTTCTTACACTCAGTTGATAAAATACAACAGCAAATAGAGCAATAAAGCTCGTATAACCAACTATTACAGGCTTTAGCATATTAAATGTAATGATCATTTTGAACACATTGATCATTGAGCATGTCTTTATAATAAACGTCAGATTGTCATGGTTACTGCCATAACACAATTTAACAAAGAAAGTTTTCACTGCACCCACAACCACACTTAATGTCACTAAATGCGTTACTTATAGTCAATTGTTAGTTCGCCACTCAACGTGTGTTTAGTGATGGCGGTTGGTCACTGTTTGCGGTTAGGTTGCATGAGCTATTGCCCATTGATTGTGCCGCCGCTGCTGCCACATCTCACCTTTCCCACTCTTCTGCGAGTACATCTTACCTGACTGTTTTTTCCGACACCTCGTCCCCCTCCGAATCGTCTCCGAAGGTATATGATCATTAAGTTCCTCACTCCCTGTTATTTCGGATACTCATCTATTCGTGTTCACCTCTTCTCTTTGTTCTTAGATCATCTGCATGTCTTCGTCTTTCTCCATTTTGGGTGTTTACCACATATGAACCCCACCCAGTCCGGTCTATTATAGATCCAGGCTGCCATTGTCTAGTCAGTTGGTTTCGTACCCACACTGCCTGATGTAAGTCGAATTGTCGTGGCCTCGCGTTAACGTCATGACGTTCTTTCTGTTTCTCTCTGTGACTTTGCACCGTAGTTTGTGTAGTTGGTCGTAGTCTGTCCCATATAGTTTTTAGCCTTCTACCATAACAGTAACTCCGCAGGTGCCTTCCCTGTGCTACCCTGTGGCGAGTTTCGATAAGTCATGAGGAACTGTTGAATGGATAGGGGTCTGTCGCGGTGCCCTCGAGAAAATCCAACTCGGTGTTTAAATGTTCCGATAAAACGTTTAATTAACCCATTGGTTTGTGGGTGATATGGCGAGGCTTTGATGTGTCGAATTCCATTCGCCTGGCAAAATTCTGTTAATTCTCCTGACTGAAATGGGGGTCCATTATCTGATACAATTTCACGAGGTATACCCATCCTTGCTAACAATTCACGTATAGCGGCTATTGTTTTGACAGCATTAGTGCTACGTACTTGTATAATTTCTGGCCAATGACTTTGAGCGTCAATTAGAGCCAAATACATTTGTCCATCAATGGGGCCTGCAAAATCAACGTGTATCCGAGTCCACACTTCTGCAGGAACATCCCATTGGTGTAGGGGTTGGTGGGCAGATTTCGGTTGTTGTTTCTGACAAAATGAACAGCGGTCTACCCATTGCTTGATATCTGTATTTATAGTAGGCCATCAGCAATATAGTCGCGCAAGATGTCGCATTGCGGATATTCCTGGATGTCCAAGGTGGAGTGTTTCCAAAGCTTTGTAACGAATGCTTCTTGGGATGACAATGCGCTGTAACCATAACAAAATACCGTTTTCGTTTGAAAGTTCGTGTTTCCTAGAATGGTATATCGTTGTTATTTGGTTGCATTGTTTGGGCCAGCCACTTTCGATATATCTTTTTATTTGTTGTGTTTCTGTATCCCGCATGCTTTCATTCCGGATTTCATCCATTGACAGATGCATTTTTCCTGTGTTGTGATCTTGTAGCAAATGGACTTGTTCAC
Source organism: Pomphorhynchus laevis (assembly GCA_012934845.2). NCBI lineage: Eukaryota > Metazoa > Acanthocephala > Palaeacanthocephala > Echinorhynchida > Pomphorhynchidae > Pomphorhynchus > Pomphorhynchus laevis. The sequence goes on from WNNJ02000520.1 coordinate 66,972, forward strand.
TCTCTTCAGTATCTAATGGGTTATGAATCGGAAGTCGAGAAAGTACATCAGCCATCGTATTTTTCCTTCCCTCGATATATTTCAATTCATAGTTGTACTGTGCTAAGGTTAGGGCCCATCTGATCAATCGCTGGTTAGTCATTTTGCTTAAATTTCGATCTTTTCCAAAAATGTATTTAAGCGGTCTGTGATCGCTCCATAGCATGAATCTTCTACCGGCGATATACTGATGAATTTTCGTACCGCGAATACTATTGTCAATCCTTATTTATCAACTTGGACATAGTCCTATTCATTGGGCTTCAGTGTCCTGGAAGCGTATGCTACCGGTAATTTAACATGATTTGAGTCTTCTTTGAATAATATTGCTCCCAAACCATTGTCACTCGCGTCACATGTGAGATGAACATCCTTTGAATGTCGAAGTCTTTAGTATACTAGCATCCATGAGTGAGTGATTCCTTGACTTTTTCAAATGCTTGCGTATGCTCCGGTTTCCATGACCAAACCGCTCGACGGCCACTAAGCTCGTACAGACTTTTGTAATTAGGTTGCAGACTTGGAATAAACCGGTTCAAATAGTTTACCGCCCCAAGGAAGGATCGTAATTCGCCTTTGTTTGTTGGTGTGGGGATTTTCTGCATAGCCTCCAGTTTATTAGGACACGCGTGTATGCAATTTTTCATTAACACATGACCTAAGAATTTTACTCTTTCTTGGAGAAAACCGCATTTCTCACGTTTCACTTTAACTCCAGCTTGTTTTAATCTCTCCAATACTTTCTGTAAATTATCTAAATGTTCGTTCGATGTTTTACCAGTAATTATAATGTCATCAAGGTACGCCGCTATCTTGGGGATACCCTGTAGAATCTGATCTCATACCGTTGAAATACGATCGGCGCCGTGCCAATGCCGAAAGGCATACGGGTATATCGGTAAAACCCTTTATGTGTCGAAATGGTCAAGTATTTCCTTGATGACTGCTTCACTGCCAGTTGTAGATATGTGTCTTTTAAATCCAGGACAGAATAGTGGAGGCCGCCTGCTATCTTTTCCGTGATGTCTTCCAGTGTAAGTAGCACATATGTATTTAGCCGTAAGTACGGATTAATTGTAACTCTGAAATCGCCGCATATTCTCACCGATACGTCCGATTTATGTGTGACTACTATTGGCGCCGCTCAGTCAACTATTTCTTGAGAGGTATCTACTTTTTCGATGACTCTTTGTTTTAGCTGTCTCTGTAGCTCAGCTTCCACTGATTTTCGTAGAGAGAATGGTACTCTCCGACTAGACCAACAGTAATGTATGGCGTTAGTGTCGATGGTCAATTCTACTTCGTAATATTTCACGTGTGTTGTTCCTGGACCAAATACTTCTGCATAATTCTGCAAGAGATTATACAATTCCTCATTGTTTTCGTACGTTGCTTTTATTGAACACAATGGTAATGAGTTGATTTCCTGCTCTCTTATTGTTATAACTGATTCGGGCTATTTCAATCTAAATGCCGATACGCAGGGTCGCACAAAAAGGGGTCTAAAAGATGTTTCAAGTACAGTTACCCATAACAATTGCGCTTGTTTATTTAATGTCGCGGTTACCAAGCATTTTCCGATAGACTGAAGTACTTGTCCACCGTAAGTTTTCAACACTTTGGCTGGATGTAATGTTGGTTCTCCGATGTGTTACCAAGCAGCTCTTGAAATTATTGAGACACTAGCCCCAGTATCAAATTCCATATTTATACATTGCCCGTTGATTTGTACTTTTATAATCGGGATGATATCATCGTGCCCTATCGTGTTGATAGATCTCAAAATCTCACTATCATTATCACTGGCAATCTCCACTGCCCGAACGTTGTTATGGGTTGGTGTATTCGTACTGCGAAAACACGCTTCTAAGTGACCAATTTTTCCGCAGCGTCTGCAGGTTTTTCCAGTTGCTGGACATCATTGAAATCTTGTGTGCTGTCTTCCACATCTTGTGCACGATGATTGAGGCTTGTTTGTTGCTCGCCATGTTTGAGCATTGGACTTATTAGTGGATCTAATGAGGTCGATTTGATCTGTTTCACGTTTCATCGTCATGCTTTGTCCGAATTCTGTCGATCGACATTGAACTAGCTGCTGTGTGCCCTGTATCAATTCATGTGTCTTGCAAACACGCATTAGATCATCGAGGGTTGGATTTTCCATTTGTAGCATAGTATTTCTCACGTGGTCATATGGGGTCTTCATAACAATATGATCGCGTATTCTTTCTTCGATTGCTTGACATTCGTTTGTGATTGTTTGATTGAAAAATCTGCACAACCTTGCTTTGTCCTTTCAATTCACCAACCAGGTGGCATATGTATCATTTGGACCCATTTCACATTGATGAAAAGAATATCGAGCTGCGATTATGTGTGTTGGTTTAAGGAAGTGCTGGTTTAGACGTTGGACCAATTGTATGTATCCTATGTCACCCAAACTTTGTCCAGCATTTAATCGATTTATGAGTTGGTATGCTTCTGATCCAATCCATGACAACAAAAGTTGTTTTTTTATGGTCGTCATATGAAACCGATTGAGCTCGGAAATGGAGCTCAAGCTGCTCATAATAATTTGCCCACTCCTCCTTGTCCTCGATAAACGGTCGATATCCTGAAACTTGTCTACGGTGGTGTTGTTAATCGTTGTTTGTCCATTGCGATTCGCCAACAGCTCTAACAACTGCTGCTGCATTAAGATCGTTCGTAAAACTCCCTCGTCGCCAGTTGTCATAACAAAATTAAACGAAGTTTTTACTGCATCCACAACAAAACTTAATGTAACAAAATGCGTTACTTATAGTCAATTGTTAGGACGCCAACTCAACGTGTGTTTAGTGATGGCGGTTGGTCACTGTTTGCGGTTAGGCTGCATGAGCTATTGCCCATTCGATTGCGCCGCCGCTGCTGCCATATCTCACATTTCCCACTCTTCTGCGAGTACATCTTACCTGACTGTTTTTTCCGACACCTCGTCCTCCTCCGAATCGTCTCCGAAGTCTTATCTGGCTTAACCAGATAAGACAACGTTTGCTGGATTTGGATTACAGCGTTTTCGATCTGGTTAAGCCAGGAGTTTTTTTTTTGAATTTTAATTTCATAATAGCTGGATAATAAATAATAAACTTTCTTTATAGAATACAATATTAAACTTCACTACCGGAAATAAATAATTTGCATGCATTTGGCAAAGGTGTTGGGTCAAGTTGATGGGCTAAATTCCGATAAAATTATATTTCTTCCATATGACTTTTATTTCTTTTTTGTATACATCGTTTATTATTCAGTAGTTAACTTATCAGGATTAATTTTTATTTTGAATTTTAATTTCATATTTTAATTTAGACAAACTTAATTAAATTAAATCTTATAAACGTATTTTTCTTTTATCAATTATCATTATTTTTAATTTATTTATAATATAAAATAGGAAAACCGAGAAAAATAATCGAGATCAAACCTGGCTTAACCAGGTTTGATCTCGATTATTTTGCATATTAAATTTATTTATTTTGCAATTTTCTAACATATTTGACTCTTCCATTAATTTATCCGATCTAAACCAATCATCTTCTTCATATTGTATACATTTTACTTATAATACTTATCTGTATTCTAAAATAAGGATATTTTAAGGAAAAATGTGAAATATCACACGACCATCTTTAAATTTCCACCAACCGTTATTTGTTGATATTCTGTAGGAAAGCGTTTAAGCGTTTGTATTAAATTATTGATTTGATTAGTGATTGAATTATTATTAAATTATTGAATTATTACACATATTTTATATCAGATAAATTTTAAATAAAAACATTTCCCACTCTATAATTTAATTAATTATTCATTTTATACATTAAAAATATTAATATTTTATTAAATATTAATTTGTTAATATTTTACCATTCGGAATAAATTGGTTCTAATGTTTTAGTCATTTCAAAAATAAAATTATTTTTAACATTGCATTTTATTATTATTATTATGTAGACAACGTTACGAGCATAGCTCACAGTTGCTGACAAATCGATAGTCAAAATAAAAGAAAAAGAGAAAATCAAAAACAAATCAGTTAACAATTTAAAATAATCTGTCGTTTAAAGAGCTCCCGAGTTCCCGCATTTACAATATCATCGCTTAAACGATTCCATGAATTTATTATTCGTTGTCCAAATTGAATCGTCCTAGAATGTACTATTCGTTGGCGACTAAGATAAAACGAGTGACCTCGCAAAGCTCGAGTTGATCGAATGTTGAAGAGCCCACGCAACACATGGTGTTCATTGTGAAATACCTCCCATACAAGACACAGATCCCGCGAGTCACGAATATCACATAATGACTGCATATTTAAAGACCGAAGACGGTCCTCGTAAGGAAGTTCTCTCAAAGAATGTACTAATTTTGTTGCCCTACGTAGCACCTTCTCAAGTCGATTAATCTCATCTCTGGTTCGAGGGTATGAACATTGAGAAGCATATAACAAATGACTTAGTACAAAAGCGTTTGCAAGAACTCTAAAAGAACGTGGACTCACATAGCTGAATGATCGGCGAAGGAAACCAACCATACGCATGGCCTTCGAACAAATGTACTCAGTGTTTTGGCGAGTGGAGAAATCATCCGTTATCAATACGCCAAGATCTTTATAGCTCGAAACCAATTTAATCACTCGATCCCCGAGATGATATATCGGCACTGGAACAATATTACGTGATCGAATGTGCATGCAAGTGCACTTCGAGGCATTAACAGACAGACCATTAGAACGTGCCCACTTAAGAACCGTGTCAATATCTGATTGAAGAATGTTACGATCATAATTCGACTTGATGGCTCTCCAAATTTTTAAATCGTCAGCAAATAATAATGAATGCGAACTTATTACACTGGGTAGATCGTTGATGAAAATACAAAACAGCAAAGGACCCAATACAGACCCTTGCGGGACACCGGCATTAACTGGATAATGCTCGGAAAGGGTACCGTTAATGGCGACCTGGTATGTGCGACCAGAAAGAAAGTTGCATATCCAACGAATGATAATTGGATTGATTTTTAATGCACTTATCTTCATAATCAACTTGTCATGGGGTACATGATCAAATGCTTTGGAGAAGTCAAAAAATATGACATCGACAGCATACCCCTCATCCACTATGGAACCCCAACTTTCCTGTGCCAATAAAAGGTTGGTTACTGTAGAACAGTTTTTACGGAATCCGTGCTGATTAGTAGAAAGTAACCTGTATGATTCTAGGTAGCTACTGATTATCCGATAAAGTAATCTCTCTAATACACGACACGATACAGAGGTTAAACTAACCGGTCGGTAGTTATCTACACATGATCGATCACCTTTCTTATGAAGCGGCTTAATGATAGAGCGTTTCCATGCATTCGGGACTATACCGTAATATAATGATGCTATAAATATCCTATATAAAGGCGCAGCAATGACATCATGAAGATTCTTCAGGTATATTGAGGGAAGTAAATCTGGGCAAATCGAGCCCGACGGTTTCAGTCGTTTAAACTCTTTCATAACATCTTGAACTGTGAACAAGTGAAGAATATCAAAAATTGACGGATTAATACGAGTAATTTCTATACAAGGAGAAGTAGTAGCTGATACGAGAAATTTACGACCAAATGCATTAGCAATATCGAAATGATCTACTAGAATGCGTCCATTGTTTCCAATGATAGAGCTAGAAGATCGAACATTACTTTTAAAATTTGCATATTTAAATAATATGTTAGGATTGTTGGCTGACTTTCCTATCAGTACTTGTTCAAATTGCCGCTTTTTAAGTCTCTTGAGATATGTGAAATGATTCCGACACTTTTTAAATGACCTATAATCAGTTTCTCCATTCCTATACCTTACGAATTTTTGCTTCTTGGATCTCAATGCATCTTGAAGCTCCTTATCAAACCAAGGATTTGTGCGTGCACGGGCAGTTGCTACCTTACGAGGTGAGAAACGTAGAAGGAGCGATATCATTAGAGTTTCAAATTGTTGCCAAGATGATTCAACTCCAAAAATCAATGGATCATACCAATTTGTACCGAGAAGGGATTGACGTACTAAACTGTAATTGGTTTTGAAACATTGTACTGACATACATGAAGACTCAGGTTGTGACAATATATTAGATAAGTTTGTATTAAAGCGAATAACAGAATGATCAGAGCTGCCTAAGGGATCCAAATATGTTATACCGGTGATCAAATATTTATCGGAAGTAAGACAAATATCAAGCAAAGATTGATGGTCTCCAGAGGAACGAGTAAACATTGAGACATGTTGCGTTAGATTAAGAAAATTGATAGTATCAAGGAATGCTGATGAATAATTATTGTTATTTAAGCATATGTAGTTAGTCCAGTCTATAGAAGGCATATTTAGATCACCCACTACTACCACATTACTACGGGATCCAAACTTTAATAATGTATCAACTATGGAACAAACATCCATTCTTGGACTACGATATATAAGACCAATAGTAACTAACACATGACCGGACAGTAATATATTGCCCCATAGTGTTTCTGTACCACCCTCAGACTTGGCACTTAAGGTCATAAACGCTACACTATTATGTAAATATAAAATTACCCCACCTCCTCTCTTTCCGGTCCTATCGACACGATAAGAAGAATAATTAGCTATTTCAATCTCGTGATCAGATATATCGGAGTTAAGCCAGCTTTCTGTTATTGCTATTAACAAGGGCTGGGAATATTGAATACGTTGCTTCAATTCGTGAATTTTATTAAGAAGACTGCGTGCGTTAGTATACAAGATCACAGAACTATAGCCTATTGAAGCACATGTGTTATTTCCCTTACTGTTAGCACTATTGGATTTCGCCAGAGCAGACCACAACGGTGATTGATAATAAACAATGTCATCTAAGTAATCACATGCATTTGTAATGGGTATGTTGGATAAGCTAGAAGCGACGAGAGGAGCTAAATCTAATCCACAAACAGCGGAGTCCAATTCAAGCGAGTCCCTCGTCGCACAATTTGAAAATTCCGAATTCTTAAGTTTGTTTCTCCTGCATCTAAGCGCGATCTCAATAATTGTCTAACCTCTCGAAGACGTTCACGTTCATACTTGTCAAGATCATTTAGTAATCTAACGGGAGAACCTTTAAGATAATAGGAGTTGCTCAGAATAGTTTTGGCAGCCGCTGCGTCGGTAAAAATTGCTTTTAATAATCTAGGATGATTATTCTGCTTTTTACCAATTCGAAACAAAGCTAATAGTTTAATTTTGGACGTTACCTCTTTCGGTGACGCTACCAAAATGGTTGATAGTATCGCACGAACTTTGGATAAGTCGTCATCTAATCTATGTTGTATGTTGACCGAGATAGATTCAGGTATATTAGTGAAAACGATAGCGCGAGAATGATCATGATATTTGCGTACGCGGGAAAAGTGCTGCTCAGAGGAAATCACTGATTTTCCATCAAGATTATGTGAAGATCTATCAATGACTCCAGTTATTTGGCATGTATCAGGTATAACACTTGCCAATGACTCGAATTGATTAGAATCTTTGTGATTAAGAGACACTTCATCTGACTGACCCGGAATGTTAACATATGTAGAGCGCTTAGGTGAATAAGCATTGATTGGATCAGTAAATATATCTGGATTAGTAAGAGGTGCAGAGAAGCTTGAATTGATATCGGATTTACTGTACGATCGTTGTAGGTTTCCACTATCCAAATTTCCGTTATTGATAAGATTGTCATTGTCTAAACTGTTATTTTCGATAATCGGTGATGCTTCATCGATTAATGAGTTGGATGTTCGATTCAATGATTCATTTTCGATTCGCAGGAAGTCTGTGGCAACATGTTGCTCTTGCAATGTTTGAGAATTGTCTGTAAATCGAGCGCTTTCTTTATTTGATGATAATAATTGTTCTTTTCGATGTTTGCCACATTTTCGTTCGAATTGTATTTTACTAACATCTTTGTCACAAACGATACTATTTGAATTGTCATGGCTGATAGACGATTGATCATTCTTTGAAACTATCAAATCTTTACGAAAAGATGCTGAACAAAATCCGCATAGAAAATCTCTATCAAGAAAATTTGAAGGAAGACGAATAGGTAGCCAAACAGTAGTCCACACAGGGCAATCGGCCATGGAACACTCTACATAATGCTGGGATCCATTATCATTCACAGTCGATTTTGTCGTTTTCCTCCGTTTCCCCATTTTGATCATTACAGTTCAGATTGCTGAACTGAATTGTATGTTTATTAGAAACCAAAAAAATATGCACACTAGTCAGAGCCCTTGTATCTCGGGATGACTGCTTGAATTTTGGTTTAAACTTGTCCCAAATTTTGTAGATTATTATTGTATAATAATTGTAAGTGTTTTGTAAGAGTTTTGTAAGAGTTTTTATAACCAAGACTTTTTTAATTTATCAGTCGTCTTCTTGTGTATTTTATTGTAATTAAACTGAATACTTAAATGAACATATATGTACCCATAATTGTAAGTACTTTATTAATCAATTCTTTTTTTAACGTCAATTGATACGGCTGTTCGTGTGATTAAACTGGATTAAGTTGAGTGCTGATTAATGAACTGATCTACCAATGGCGTAACCAGAATACTCCAGAATATTGATTTTTACTACATCAAAACACGATCATAAATTTTAAAAGCACTCGCTTTTTCGTAATATTTGATTTAGGAGGAGTTTTGAAATATATTTAACAATCTTTGCATAGATAACAGGATTTATCCGTTAAAATATTCTTAAAATCCTAATATCTGATATATTAATACGTACAATTTCTTACGGGAGTGCTAATAGCATAGTAATAATATCTTTCTAAGAATTATAAAATTTATCTTGGGTAGAAATATGCGTTTTCCTATGATTTAATTTCCGTCTGTTCAAAGCTGGCAGACACTAGCGAAAATACGTTTTTTGAATTTTCTAGTGATATGTGCCTTATGATACATTTGGCTGGATTGTTTACTGATGCGATCTATCGATGACTAATGATTATTGATGACAATTTTAGCAATTGTCTGCAGTTGCCAAAAAATTAATATTCAGGTTCAGAAGTCGGACGAATACACATCACGTTCATATAAATCCTTTTGCCATATTCGACTGTATATCAAACTATACGAATATATGTTTCAAAACTAGCGACTGTTTGCTGTACGCATTTTCTGTGTTCTACACTTTATACAAATGGATAAAAACTAGCGACTGTTTGCAGCATCTTCTGCGTTCTACACGTTTTGCAAATGGATAAAATCTGTTTGCATGACGATAGAATCATTCGGAATGTTGATTATTCAAAACTCTCTCAGTAACTATACACTTAGAATTCAACAATGTCGTATATCATCTCCGGGCCCTTTGTTATCTCTTCTCTCAGGTCCCTCGGGTTGCCTGCGAGGATTGTAAACAGGTAGAGATACTGTTGTACACCAAGCGTTTCTACTATGATGACGACTCTGATGCACGTCAGTTTAACCTATTACATGAGTGCCTCAAGGCTCACCTCTTTCTCCTATTTTGTTTCTTGCTGCTTCTATTCAACTTTTCAAAATATTTAAACGCTAACAATGTCTTGTGGTGTACGCTGATGACACCACAGCCCTGTTCACTGGACACAGGTGTAAAGACGTAGTCTCTGACATCAGCCGTTTCTTTTTAAGAAACTCCGCCAAATCGCAGGTGGTCGTCTTTCATGGCACACCTGCTACAAAGCAAAAACTTAAGAGATTAGCACTCTCTGCGCTCTCCTCCATATTTGCCTCTGAACCACTTCCCACCTTCACAAGTCGAGTAAAATACCTGGGGTTCACCGTTACGGTGAACTGGTCGGCGAAAGCTGACCTGGATAGACTCAAACGTATCTTGAAGAAAGCTAGGTGGGCCCTGAAACGGGCTCAGCAACCGTCATTGAAAGGGAAAACCCAGGTGCGCCTTTGGGGTACCTGGGCTATCTCGGGATTAGTCCCGAGATACACTCAGACTATACACCTAGACATTCAACAATGTCATTTTTCGATTATTTATCTCGTGTTTGTTTATTAAGAAAATTATTTATTTATGAATTAATTATTCATAAATTAATTATTTATTTAATGTCATATATTTTTTGATTAAAAACCTTTGTGTTCTTTAACGAAAAGTTGTTGTTCCGACGTGTGATATTTATCTATTTTGTTAAAGAATGTTCATTTATTTGCACTAAATGTTTCATCCAATAGCTATATAGTTGCGTAACATGATGATATGTAATTCTTTACGTATTGCATTAATTTATTTTCATGTTTGATATATCCTGGGCTACAACATCGATACGGAAGTCGTCTACGTAAGACTTTTTACCTTTTAAATTCTAAAAAGGCTTTTAGCGCAGGCATTTGCGTAATATTTCCTGAGCTACAACATATTTGATATTTGTAATAAATTCTAGTACAAAGAGAATTTAGATTTTTATTTAAGCAGCAATCACGTTAATATTTAGATAATAAATATTAAAATTCGTTTTCCATTTATTGATGGCGATTTTAGCAATTGCCATCAATTGCTAACAATTTAATATTCAGGTTCAGAAGTCGAACAAATACATATCACGTTCATATAGTTATTAATCTTTTTGCCATATTCAACTGTATATCAAACTATTCGAATATATGCAGTGTCAGCAAATCAATTGTAAATTTCATATTTTTGAAAAAACATATCAACACATTATTTCGAAAATAATTACTTACAACTATACTAGCATAAACCTTGACGTTTTACAAACTACTATTTTATTTACAAAAATGTGTAGTGTACAAGTAATTTCGGAGCTATCAAACGATAGCAGCAAAAATCATTCAAAAATCAACGATAATCCTACAAAAAATGACAAATTAAAGGTAAATCTAACTACAGATCCAAGTAACAAGGTTAATAATTTTTCTATGGTCTCAGGTGATGGGGAGGTGCTTCCCCTCATTCCTAAATTAAAGAATTTGCTGATAATTAAAGTTAAGAAACCGATTGAAAAACACGATCTCTACAACAAATTTTTGAGATCCTTCACCAAACAGTTTCAGAACAGGGTTCTATTTAACTCTGTTAGGTTACACCCTGCGGAGGTGAAGATCTCTTTTGTCTCGAATGACCTTGCCGCAAACTACATGGAGTACTTCTCCGCCAATTTAGCTGAATATGGTGAAATTTCATCCAAGCCTATCCTAGCATCGCTAAAAGTTTCAAATCTTCCCTGTTCAATGGAAGAAGAAGATATACGTTCTTTTATGGCAAAATTCAAGGTCACCAATCTGAGGTCAATCCGGGGTAGGGACAAGAACCCTATCTCGGTTGGCTTTTGCAATGCTCCCGTAAATATTGCTGAATCCTTGTCTATATCTACGTCGAATCCCTTTATGGGTTTCAATATTAAATTCACGATCACAGAGAGGGATGATCTGACCTATCCCCACTGCAGTCGATGTCACAAATGGGGACACTGGGCCTCCAGCTGCAGCGGGACCCTTCGTGTGGGGTCTGTAGCTCCACGTATGAATGACGCTGACATTCTACGGATTATCGACTTAAAGACTTCGAATGCTCTTCGGCATATGGAGGAGTTAGTACGCTCTATCCTAACTGTTATCGGGCTAATCCTGTGATTCCTGTTTCCTCGGTTCCGGAGTCGAAAAAGAGAGGGGCTTAAGCCCATGCCGTCCCCCGTTCAAGATTGGGAAGCTAATCCAACAGAAGACTAATAGGGGAAATGAAGATACTGCCCAGGGGCAAGTACCTTCCTTGGATGGGCTAGTGGTGGGAAGGGCAACCTTCCTGCACCTAGCTTTGTTTAGGTAGGCAATCCCCCATCCAACTAATCCATCACAATGCAGAGTACTCGTGAATCTTTTTCACTGAGTATCCTTCAGTGGAACTCGGGAGGTGCTTCCGCCCTTAGACTTCTATCTGGTAGAGATGCAGATGTTATAGTCCTTCAGGAGACGCGGTCTATCCGTCTCCCCCAGGACATTACTCGATTTATCCCAAAGCATATCTGTTCCCACTATACTCAGTACATAACCCCACCTCACTCCTCTTCATCTCAAGGACTCTTGACCTTAGTTAAGTGCTCCTTAAGGTCCTCCCTCCTATTAAACTACTCATGTCCAGCCCTTTCTTGTTTAGTAGTTTCACTCAGTAAGAACGATAAACGCATAAGTCTAGCCAATGTCTACATCCGTCCAAGGGAAATTCACGAGAACCGTGACCTCCTCGATAGTATTATTGACAGCGGTTATGACATGATACTTGGAGATTTCAACGACAGAACTGGTCGTTGGATCAATGCAGCACTTCGCAGAGCTAGGAACGGTTATCTTATTCACAAACCCCCGTCACCTACCTTTCATTGCATATCAACAAATTCTATCCTCGACATTTTACTACTTTACTCGAGGTGGTTGTTAAAACTCTTCTGCACGGAACAGTCGCGCCAGCAATTGTCCACATCTCATGACCTAATTCGTTGGAGGATTGAGGAAGATATGTTGCTTCGAAGGAGGTTTCACTTTGATCCGATCAGAGTGGCCCTCTTTCAAGCGGCTATCCAACTCTTTCCCTTAATAGAAAATGAGAGTTTGACCAAATTTAATACCTACCTCTTTTCGCAAGCTACCGCGATTCTATCGACTACCTATAAAGGTCGTATATACAATCCCACTCCGACGAAACTCAAGGTCCTAGCAAAATTACTGAACCTCCCTAATCTCTCTGCTTCCGCCAAACAGGCCCTCTCGAATGAATACTGGAGCACTAGATACAGGTTCCAGCTGAGTAGGGATAGGACGAGTATCGCTCGCCTTAATCCTTCTCAGTCTTCCTTTTGGAAGATTTTCAAGAAGGAGAAGTTTGTTTGCTGGAAGGATAGAGCATTGGGTTGGATAGGGAATGTAGGCCTTGATAAAGTTTTGGAGGAGTCACTAGCCCTACACAACTATGGAGCCACTCTATCACCTCAACCAATCCCGCCTTGGTGTAACTTCAGGAGTAGGGATCTATCTGTTACGGATATCCTTAACTCCTGGGGTCCACTCCCGGGCATCTCCAAATCCGTCGTTCCACTTTCTTCTCGGGTCTGTCAGCTTTTGACAGCTGATCAGAGAAGAGAGGTGGCCGTCACAATGCTTTTAGCCTCCCCATCCGATGTAGCAGGCATCAATATTAGTAAGTGTGTTTTTCTTCCTAAGAAAAAATCCTGCTCATGCCCTAAAGATCTGCGACACATTTCGATTCAAAATGCCCTCGTGTCGATTTACGAAAAAGCGCTTGCGCGTAAAATCTGCGACCATTTAAGTAGACATAATTTGATCCCTCCAGGTTTTCATGGGTTCGTCAAAGGTCGCTCGGTCCATTCAGTAGTTGGTGAGTTGGAGCAGTTTTGTCGGGATAATAGCCATCGTCTAGTTGTGGCTTTTTTCCTTGACTTTTCTGATGCATTTGACCGCATCTCCATTCCTTTTGTGATCTCTTCACTCAGGTCCCTCGGGTTGCCTGCGAGAATTGTGAACAGAGTGGAGATCCTGTTGTTTACCAAGCGATTTTACTACGAAGACGACCCTGATGCGCGTCAGTTCTACCCTATTACGGGTGTACCTCAAGGATCTCCACTTTCTCCTATCTTATATCTTGCTGCCTCTATTAAACTATTCAAAATATTTAAACGTAAACAACGTCTTGTGGTGTTCGCTGATGACACCACAGTCCTGTTCACTGGACACAGGTGTAAAGACGTAGTCTCTGACATCACCCGTTTCTTTTTAAGATTAAAAGATCAGTTACCCATATCCAATCTTATTTTAAACTCAGCAAAATCGCAGGTGGTCGTCTTTCATGGCACACCTGCTACAAAGCAAAAACTTAAGAGATTAGCACTCTCTGCGCTCTCCTCCATATTTGCCTCTGAACCACTTCCCACCTTCACAAGTCGAGTAAAATACCTAGGGTTCACCGTTACGGTGGACTGGTCGGCCAAAGCTGACCTGGATAGACTCAAACGTATCTTGAAGAAAGCTAGGTGGGCCCTGAAACGGGCTCAGCAACCGTCATTGAAAGGGAAAACCCAGGTGCGCCTTTGGGGTACCTGGGCTATCTCGGGATTAATCCCGAGATACACTCAGACTATACACCTAGACATTCAACAATGTCATTTTTCGATTATTTATCTCGTGTTTGTTTATTAAGAAAATTATTTATTTATGAATTAATTATTCATAAATTAATTATTTATTTAATGTCATATATTTTTTGATTAAAAACCTTTGTGTTCTTTAACGAAAAGTTGTTGTTCCGACGTGTGATATTTATCTATTTTGTTAAAGAATGTTCATTTATTTGCACTAAATGTTTCATCCAATAGCTATATAGTTGCGTAACATGATGATATGTAATTCTTTACGTATTGCATTAATTTATTTTCATGTTTGATATATCCTGGGCTACAACATCGATACGGAAGTCGTCTACGTAAGACTTTTTACCTTTTAAATTCTAAAAAGGCTTTTAGCGCAGGCATTTGCGTAATATTTCCTGAGCTACAACATATTTGATATTTGTAATAAATTCTAGTACAAAGAGAATTTAGATTTTTATTTAAGCAGCAATCACGTTAATATTTAGATAATAAATATTAAAATTCGTTTTCCATTTATTGATGGCGATTTTAGCAATTGCCATCAATTGCTAACAATTTAATATTCAGGTTCAGAAGTCGAACAAATACATATCACGTTCATATAGTTATTAATCTTTTTGCCATATTCAACTGTACTCAATTTTAAGTTCAACTACCGACCAAGTGAGTAATTTTTCACTTGTTTCTAACTTTATGGGGGAACTCCCCCTATTAAAAAACTGCAAAATTTAACAATAATCACTTCTACTAAACCAGTTGAACGCCATCACATGTTCAATATTTTTCTACGAAAATTCACTCTTGACTACCCTGGAAGGGTATTATTCAACAACATTAAAATTCATAATAACTCTATCAGAATCTCATTTGCAACACATGACTTGATGGTTGCTTATAATAAATTCTTTGATAAGTTCCTGACCCAATCGGGGACGCTGGAGCTTAAGCCTATACAGGCTACTCTCAAAATTAATAATTTTCCGTCATTCCTCGAACGTTCTGATTTGGATCACCTGAAAATTCTCTTCAAACTAGGCTCGATCAGGCCTCTTAAGTCTAAGTCTGGTGTGGCGCTACCTGTTGCATTTGCCTCCTGTGACTTGGAATATGGACTTACGCTATGCTCCTACGCTGTTAACCCCTTTATGGGATATAATTTACGATTCACTTTAATAGATTCAAATAACATTACCTTCCCGCATTGCAACAACTGCCTCAAGGGGGCATTGGGCCTCCACTTGCAAGGATGAAAAGCGATGTGGTGTTTGCATGAAGGCCTGTCCTTCCTTGCTGAACGACGTCAAATGTACCGAAATCACTGTATGCAGCAATTGTGGCGGTGACAACCCAGCGTGGTCTCGCTGTTGTCGCTCATTCAAAGAGTATCGTAACAGGCACACCTCTGCCTCTTCTTCCGGAATTCAATCCTATTCTAAAGTTGACTCGGATTCAATCTCAAACGAAAGAAGTTCCGATAAAGACATCCTCTTTCTATTGGATAACACAAAAAAGATTATCTTCTCACAACTGCAACAAATACTATCTCCACTGCTGGGTGCTTTCCTGGCAGCTCCGTCTACTCCGGCAGATGTGGTAGTCCCCAAATCAAAGAAGCGGGCCGCGTCCGCCCGGACCATCCCCCCCCATTAAAAATTGGGAAGCTTCTCTATGGCCTGGGAAATGAAGATATTGCCCAGGGAGTACTGACCCCTGATAGGGCTAGTGGTGAGAAGGGAACCTTCAAACTTTTGGCTCTGTCTAGGTTGGCTTCTTCCGTCCAACTAATCTATCACAATGGTAAGTAAGCCCGAGCCTTTTTCACTGAATATTCTTCAGTGGAATTCGGGAAGTGCTTCTGCCATTAGGCTTCTATCTGGTAGAGACGCAGATCTTATAGTCCTTCAGGAGACGCGGTCTATTCGTCTCCCCCAGGACATTACTCGATTTATCCCTAAGCACATTTATACCCACTATACTCCGTACATAACCCCTCCTCACTCCTCTTCATCTCAAGGACTCTTGACCTTAGTAAAATGCTCCTTAAGATCCTCCCTCATTTTAAACTACTCATGTCCAGTTCTGTCTTGTTTAGTAGTATCACTCGTTAAGAACGGTAAACGCCTCAGTCTTGCCAACGTCTATATTCGTCCTGGAGATATTCACAAGAACCGTGACCTCCTGGATGGGATAATTGATGGAGGCTACGACATGGTACTAGGTGACTTCAACGACAGAACTGGTCGTTGGATTAATGCAGCACTCCGTAGAGCAAGGATCGACTAACTTATTCATAAACCACCGTCACCCTCCTTTCATTGCACATCAACGAATTCTCTCCTAGACTTATTATTGCTCCATGAGAAGTGGTTGCTTAAACCCTTCTGCACAGAGCAATCGCGGTAACATCTGTCTACATTTCATGACCTGATTCGTTGGTGGATAGAAGAGGATTCCCTGCTTCGTAGAAGATTCCACTTTGATCCCATCAGAGTGGCTGCCTTCCAAGCAGCTATCCAACGCTTCCCCCGAATTGGCAATGAGAGTTTAACCGGATTTAATTCCTATCTCTCTTCGCAAGCAACCGCGTTACTCAGCCATTCCATCTGAGTAAGGATAAGGCGAGTATTGCTCGTCTTAACCCTTCTCAGCCTTTTTTCTTGAAGATATTCAAGAAAGAGAAGTTTGTTTGTTGGAGGGATAGAGCATCCGGGTGAATCGGAAGTATTGGTCTTGTTAGAGTTTTGGAGGAGTCACTATCCCTGCACAACTATGGAGCCACTCAATCACCGCTAACAATCCCGCATTGTGGAGACTTCAGGAGTAGAGTTCTATTTGTTCCAGATATACTCAATGCCTGTGGGCCTCTTCCGGGCACCTCCAAAACCGTCGTTCCACTCTCTTCTCGAGTCTGTCAGCTTTTGACAGCCGATCAAAGAAGGGAGGTGGCCGTCACAATGCTATTAGCCACCCCATCCGATGTGGCCGGCATCAACATAAGTCGAAGAATTTTTATACCTAAGAAATATCCGGTCTTTTGTCCTAAAGACCTGCGGCCCATTTCGATTCAGAATTCCCTCGTATCGATCTACGAAAAAGTGCTTGCGCGTAGAATCCGCGATCATTTAAGTAGGCGTAACTTAATCCAACCTGGTTTCCATGTGTTTGTCAAAGGTCGCTCGGTCCATTCAGCAGTAGGTGAAGTGCATCCGTTCTGTCGGGAGAATAGCCATCAACTTGCTATGACTGTTTTCCTTGACTTTTCTGCTGCATTTGACCGCATCTCAATTCCGTTTGTTATCTCTTCTCCCAGGTCCCTCGGGTTGCCTACGAGAATTGTTAACAGGGTGGAGGTACTGTTGTACACCAAGCGATTTTATTATGAAAACGGCCCTGATGCGCGTCAGTACTACCCTATTACGGGTGTGCCTCAAGGTTCCCCTCTTTCTCCTATCTTGTATCTTGCTGCCTCCATAAATCTCTTCAAAATATTTAAACAGCGTGATCAACGTCTAGTGGTGTACGCTGATGACACCACAGCCCTGTTCTCTGGACGCAGGTGTAAGGACGTAGTCTCTAACTTCAGCCGTTTTTTTTAAGATTAAAAGACCAGTTACCCAGGTCTAAATCTTATTCTAAACTCGGCCAAATCGCAGGTTGTTGTCTTTCATGGCTCCCCTGCGACGAAGTAAAAGCTTAAGAGACTAGCACTCTCTGCTCTAGCCTCCTTATTTGCCTCTGATCCTCTCCCTACCTTCACAAGTCGAGTAAAATACCTGGGGTTCACCGTTTTGGTGAACTGGTCGGCGAAAGCTGACCTGGATAGATTTAAACGTGTCCTGAAGAGAGCTAGTTGGGCTCTGAAACGGGTCAAGCATCTGTCGTTGAATGAGAAAACCCAGGTGCGCCTCTGGGGCACTTGGGCTATCTCGGGATTAGTCTTCTTCTCTAGAGGACGTCCCCCAGAGCAAAGACTAAGGTTTCTTAAGCCCCTCGTCTCTCGCTTACCCAACATAGTCCGCGATGAATGGTCTCTTCGGGGAAGGTGAAAGACCCAGGGTGGTTCGGTCGGAAAGCGGCGTGTTGGATTGGTTGGTGGGCTCAGATCCCTACGGATTTGAGGCCATAATTGTTGGAAGAAGAGAATTTGGTACAAAGGTCGGTAATGCTGATGATCTTCCGTTTTTGTCCTTACACTGATTTTTGACTAACTACGTTTGCATGTTTTTTTGATTATATTAATAAAGTCCTTATTATTAATTGTAAATTTCGAAAATGAGTAAATTTAGCATGTCGGAGCGTTCAAAGAACTCAATGAAAACTAATTTTCCTGCCAATGCAATAAACGAGGTATGTGGAGATTTAGCTTCTCTTGATTATATTCCGGAGGGTGAACCCCCCGGTACCAAAATTATTAACCTCGTGATTATCAGACTTTTGGTGCCTCTGGAAAGGCAGAACATGTTCAATGTTTTTTATAAGAGACTTTGCCGATCGATTTAAAAAAAGGATATTGTTCAATGCGATTAAATATTATGAATCTGAGATTAAAATCTCATTCTGCACTCCTGATCTGGCAATGTCGTACATCGACTACTTTAAAAAAGAGCATTCGGAACAAGGTATAATTGCTTCCAAACCAATCCTGGCAACAATAAAGATAAATAATATGCCCACATTCATTTCAGAAGAAGATATATCAGCCCTAGAAACTGATAAAAAATTCTCTAACGTTCGCTTTATAAAAGGGATTAAAGGCTTCCCCAATCCCGTGGCGTTCTGCAATGCCCCGGTGGATGAAGCTCAAAAACTGTCGATTTCGACATATAATCCTTTTATGGGGTATAATTTGAAATTTTCAATAATCGAAACCGATTCACTAACGTACCCTCACTGCAACAATTGTCATCAGTGGGGCATTGGTCCTCTGGCTGTTCTTTACCGCATAAGTGCGGCATGTGTGGTACAACTGCTACTCATCCTGAAAAGTGCGAATGTAAGCCATTTTGCGCAAACTGCGGTGGTGAGCACCCCGCATGGTCAAAAAAGTGTAAAATCTTTAAGGCGTACCAAAAGATACACAGGAGTGTGACAGCAAAACCGACTAGCATTGTGGAAGCTGTCTCGTTTAACAAGAAAGATGACAGGATGCTATATACAGAAATCCTGAAACTCATTGAAATGCATCATCAGGCATCAATGATTCAACTTGAAAAATTGGTCCAAAAATTGGTGGGTCAATTAGCGGAATCTTTCCATTCTCCTTCTGGGAAGACCAACAATATTAAGAAACCACCAAAATCTAAGAAACGACACGGGTCAGCGCTAAGCATAGCCGCTCTGAAGCTTGCTCGGAAGGATTCTATATGGGCTATGGCTAACGAGGGAAATGAAGATATCGCCCGTGTGCAAGCGACTCCATTTGTCGTGACGGGAAGCGGTAAAGGCGACCTTCCCGCATCTAGTTGCGACTAGGTAGAGGGCGTCTTACTTCGGTAACACCTACGCAATGGGAAGTAATCAAGGGCCTTTTTCACTGAATATCCTTCAGTGGAATCGGGAGGTGCTTCCACCCTTAGCCTTCCATCTGGTAGATATGCAGATGTTATAGTCCTTCAGGAGACGCGGTATATCCGTCTCCCCCAGGATATTACTCGATTTATCCCTAAGCACATCTACAACCACTTTACTCCTTACATAACCCCCTCACTCCTCTTCATCTCAAGGTATTTTAACCCTAGTGAAAAGCTCCTTAAGATCATCCCTCCTTTTAAACTACTCTTGTCCAGCCCTATCTTGTTTGGCTATATCATTTTGTGAGAACGGTAAGCGTATAAGCATAGCCAATGTCTATATTCTGCCAGGAGAAATTCACAAGAATCGTGACCTCCTGGAACGAATATTAGGGAGCGGAAATGACATGTTACTTGGTGACTTCAACGACAGAACTGGTCGTTGGATTAATGCAGCACTCCGCAGAGCAAGGATCGACTATCTTATTCATAAACCACCTTCCCCACCTTTCATTGCTCTACAACAAATTCTCTACTCGACAAATTACTGCTACATAAGATGTGGTTGTTGAAACCCATTTGCACCGAGCAGTCGCGTCAACAACAGACCACCTCTCATGACCTAATTCGCTGGCGGCTAGAGGACGATACGTTGCTTAGAAGAAGGTTTCACTTTGACCCTATTAGAGTGGCCTTCTTTCAGGCAGCTATCCAGCTCTTCCCCTGAATTGAGAGTTTGACCGAATTTAATTCCTACCTCTCATCGCAAGCTACCGCGATCCTTTCGACTACCTATAAAGGTCGAATATACAATCCTACTCCAACAAAGCTCAAATTCCTAGCTAAAATGTTACACCTTTCCAATCTCTCTGTTTCCGCCAGACAGATCTTCGCGAATGAATATTGGAGCTCTAGATTTAGTCTCCAGCTGTGCAGGGATAGGGCAAGCATTGCTCACCTGAACCATTCTCAGGCTTCCTTCTGGAAGATATTCAAGAACGAGAAGTTTGTCTGCTGGAAGGATAGATCCTTGGTTTGGATTGGTAGCATAGGCCTTGACAAAGTTTAAGAGGAGTCACTTTCCTTACATAATTATGGAGCCACTCAATCTCCCCAATCAATCTCGCCTTGGTGTGACTTCAGGAGTAGAGACTTATCTGTTACAGATATCCTCAACTCCTGGGGATCACTTCCGGGCACCTCAAAATCCCACGCGCCACTCACCACTTGTGTCTGTCAGCTTTTGACATACAGTCAGAGAAAGGAGGTCGCCATCACAATGCTATTAGACTCCACGTCCGACATATCGGACATCAACATCAGCCATCGAGTTTTTCACCTAAGTAGAGATTAATCAGTTGTCCAAAAATCTGCGACCCATTTCGATTCAAAACGCTTTCATATCCATCTACGAGAAAGCGCTTGCGCTTAGAATCCGCGTTCATTTATGTAGGCGTGTAATTTGATCCCACCGAGTTTTCATGGGTTTGTCAAAGGGCGCTCGGTCCATTCAGCAATTGGCGAAGTGCATCAGTTTTGTCAGGATAATAGTCATCAGCTTGTTGTGGCTGTTTTTCTTGATTTTTCAGCTGCATTTGACCGGATCTCCATTCCCTTCGTTATCTCCTCGCTTAGGCCCCACGGGTTGCCTGCGAGAATTGTTAACAGGCTGGAGATATTGTTGTACACCAAGCAGTTCTACTATGAAGACGACCCTGATGCGCGTCAGTTCTACCCTATTACATGTGTACCTCAAGGATCCTCACTTTCTCCTATCTTATATCTTGCTGCATCCAGTGTACTATTCAAGAATTTTAAACGTGATCAACATCTAGTGGTATATGCTTATGATACCACAGCCTTGTTCTCCGGACGCAGGTGCAAAGATGTAATCTCTGACATCAGCCGTTTCTTTTTAAGATTAAAAGATCAGTTGTCACATCCAATCTTATTTTAAACTCCTCTAAATCGCAAGTGGTAGTCTTTAATGGCGTTCCTGCCTCCAAAAAGAAACTTAAGAGACTATCACTCTCTGCACTCTCCTCCATTTTGCAGCATCAACCACTCCGTATCTTCACGAGTCGAGTAAAATATCTGGGGTTCACCGTTACAGTGAATTGGTCGGCGAAAGCTGACCTGGATAGACTTAAACGTAACCTGAAGAAAGCTAGGTGGGCTCTGAAATGGGCCGAACATCTGTCATTGATGGGATAACCCAAGTGCGCCTCTGGGGGTACTTGGGCTATCTCGGGATTAGTCTTCTTCTCACGAGGACGTCCATCAGAACAAAGACTAAAATTTCTCAAGCTCCTCATCTCGAGATAACCAAGCATAGTCCGCTCCGATTAGATTCTTTGGGGGGGGGTGAGACCCCGGGTGGTTCAGTCGGAAGGCGGCGTGTTGGATCGGTTGGAGGGGGCTCAGATCCCCTTGGACCTGAGGCCATGAAAGAGAAAAGGAAGATGAAAAAAACGAAGGAAATTTTGTCATTTTTTTATTTAAGTTGGTTATGACCTACCTTTTTATATTTATTCTTGCATGCTATATTTTGGTGTATTTTGGTGTATTTAATAAAGTCTTTATTTATTTATTTACAAACTATCATTCTTATCCGTCGGAGCATAAAAATGCCGTGCAAAAAGTGCAGTGTTGGAGCTACAAAGGATTCTGAATTATGCAAAAAAGGAGCAAAAAATGCTGGTTTTTCTATGGGAGAGGACATAAGAGAGTTTTTTCAGACCAAATAACGACTATAAGAGACGAAATTTTGGACAGCAACAATCTGGTTGACGTAGTTTCAATTGAGTCTAAGAACAATTGCTTTACAAACAATTCTAGGTTAAGGAATGCTACTACTTTGGATTCAAATATGGACAAGGTAAACTCAATTTTAAGTTCAACTACCGACCACGTGAGTAATTTTTCACTTGCTTCTAACGTTATGGGGGAACTCCCCCTATTAAAAAACTGCAACATTTAACAATAATCACTTCTACTAAACCAGTTGAACGCCATCACCTGTTCAATATTTTTCTACGAAAATTCACTCTTGACTACCCTGGAAGGGTATTATTCAACAACATTAAAATTCATAATAACTCTATCAGAATCTCATTTGCAACACATGACTTGATGGTTGCTTATAATAAATTCTTTGATAAGTTCCTGACCCAATCGGGGACGCTGGAGCTTAAGCCTATACAGGCTACTGTCAAAATTAATAATTTTTCGTCATTCCTCGAACCTTCGGATTTGGATAAACTGAAAAATCTCTTCAAACTAGGCTCGATCAGGCCTCTTAAGTCTAAGTCTGGTGTGGCGCTACCTGTTGCATTTGCCTCCTGTGACTTGGAATATGGACTTACGCTATGCTCCTACGCTGTTAACCCCTTTATGGGATATAATTTACGATTCACTTTAATAGATTCAAATAACATTACCTTCCGGCATTGCAACAACTGCCTCAAGGGGGGGGCATTGGGCCTCCACTTGCAAGGATGAAAATTGATGTGGTGTTTGCATAAAGGCCTGTCCTTCCTTGCTGAACGACGTCAAATGTACCGAAATCACTGTATGCAGCAATTGTGGCGGTGACAACCCAGCGTGGTCTCGCTGTTGTCGCTCATTCAAAGAGTATCATAACAGGCACACCTCTGCCTCTTCTTCCGGAATTCAATCCTATTCTAAAGTTGCCTCGGATTCAGTCTCAAACGAAAGAAGGTCCGATAAAGACATTCTCTTTCTATTGGATAACACAAAAAAGATTATCTTCTCACAACTGCAACAAATACTATCTCTACTGCTAGGTGCTTTCATGGCAGCTCCGTCTACTCCGGCAGATGTGGTAGTCCCCAAATCAAAGAAGAGGGCCGCGTCGGCCGAATTATCCCCCCTCGTTAAAAATTGGGAAGCTTCTATATGGCCTGAGAAATGAAGATTATGCCCAGGGACTACTGACACCTGATAGGGCTTGTGGTGAGAAGTGGAACCTTCAAACTCCTGGCTCTGTCTAGGTTGGCTTCTTCCGTCCAACTAATCTATCACAATGGTGAGTAAGCCCGAGCCTTTTTCACTGAATATTCTTCAGTGGAATTCGGGAGGGGCTTCTGCCATTAGGGTTCTATCTGGTAGAGACGCAGATGTCATAGTTTTTCACGAGACGCGGTCTATCCGTCTCCCCCAGGACATTACTCGATTTACCCATAAGCACATTTATACCCACTATACTCCGTACATAAACTCTCCTCACTCCTCTTCATCTCAAGGACTCTTGACCTTAGTTAAATGCTCCTTAAGATCCTCCCTCATTTTAAACTACACATGTCCAGCCCTGTCTTGTTTAGTTGTATCACTCGTTAAGAACGGTAAACGCCTCAGTCTTGCCAACGTCTATATTCGTCCTGGAGATATTCACAAGAACCGTGACCTCCTGGATGGGATAATTGATGGAGGCTACGACATGGTACTAGGTGACTTCAACGACAGAACTGGTCGTTGGATTAATGCAGCACTCCGCAGAGCAAGGATCGACTAACTTATTCATAAACCACCGTCACCCTCCTTTCATTGCACATCAACGAATTCTCTCCTAGACTTATTATTGCTCCATGAGAAGTGGTTGCTTAAACCCTTCTGCACAGAGCAATCGCGGTAACATCTGTCTACATTTCATGACCTGATTCGTTGGTGGATAGAAGAGGATTCCCTGCTTCGTAGAAGATTCCACTTTGATCCCATCAGAGTGGCTGCCTTCCAAGCAGCTATCCAACGCTTCCCCCGAATTGGCAATGAGAGTTTAACCGGATTTAATTCCTATCTCTCTTCGCAAGCAACCGCGTTACTCAGCCATTCCATCTGAGTAAGGATAAGGCGAGTATTGCTCGTCTTAACCCTTCTCAGCCTTTTTTCTTGAAAATATTCAAGAAAGAGAAGTTTGTTTGTTGGAGGGATAGAGCATCCGGGTGAATCGGAAGTATTGGTCTTGTTAGAGTTTTGGAGGAGTCACTATCCCTGCACAACTATGGAGCCACTCAATCACCGCTAACAATCCCGCATTGTGGAGACTTCAGGAGTAGAGTTCTATTTGTTCCAGATATACTCAATGCCTGTGGGCCTCTTCCGGGCACCTCCAAAACCGTCGTTCCACTCTCTTCTCGAGTCTGTCAGCTTTTGACAGCCGATCAAAGAAGGGAGGTGGCCGTCACAATGCTATTAGCCACCCCATCCGATGTGGCCGGCATCAACATAAGTCGAAGAATTTTTATACCTAAGAAATATCCGGTCTTTTGTCCTAAAGACCTGCGGCCCATTTCGATTCAGAATTCCCTCGTATCGATCTACGAAAATGTGCTTGCGCGTAGAATCCGCGATCATTTAAGTAGGCGTAAATTAATCCAACCTGGTTTCCATGGGTTCGTCAAAGGTCGCTCGGTCCATTCAGCAGTAGGTGATGGGCATCAGTTCTGTCGGGAGAATAGCCATCAACTTGTGTTGGCTGTTTTCCTTGACTTTTCTGCTGCATTTGACCGCATATCCATTCCGTTTGTTATCTCTTCTCTCAGGTCCCTCGGGTTGCCTGCGAGAATTGTTAACAGGGTGGAGGTACTGTTGTACACCAAGCGATTTTATTATGAAGACGCCCTGATGCGCGTCAGTTCTACCCAATTACGGGTGTGCCTCAAGGTTCTTCTCTTTCTCCTATCTTGTATCTTGCTGCCTCCATAAATCTCTTCAAAATATTTAAAACAGCGTGATCAACGTCTAGTGGTGTACGCTGATGACCCCGCAGCCTTGTTCTCTGGACGCAGGTGTAAGGACGTAGTCTCTAACTTCAGCCGTTTCTTTTTAAGATTAAAAGACCAGTTACCCAGGTCCAATCTTATTCTAAACTCGGCCAAATCGCAGGTGGTTGTATTTCATGGCTCCCCTGCGACGAAGCAAAAGCTTAAGAGACTAACACTCTCTGCTCTAGCCTCCTTATTTGCCTATGATCCTCTCCCTACCTTCACAAGTCGAGTAAAATACCTGGGGTTCACCGTTTTAGTGAACTGGTCGGCGAAAGCTGACCTGGATAGACTTAAACGTGTCCTGAAGAGAGCTAGTTGGGCTCTAAAACGGGCCAAGCATCTGTCGTTGATTGGGAAAACCCAGGTGCGCCTCTGGGGCACTTGGGCTATCTCGGGATTAGTCTTCTTCTCTAAAGGACGTCCACCAGAGCAAAGACTAAGGTTTCTTAAGCTCCTCGTCTGTCGCTTACCCAACATAGTCCGCGCCGAGTGATCTCTTCGGGGAAGGTGAAAGACTCAGGGATGGCTCAGTCGGAAAGCGGCGTGTTGGATTGGTTGGAGGGCTCAGATCCCTACGGATTTGAGGCCATAATTGTTGGAAGAAGAGAATTTTGTACAAAGGTCGGTAATGCTGATGATCTTTCATTTTTGCCCTTACACTGATTTTTGACTAACTACGTTTGCATGTTTTTTTGATTATATTAATAAAGTCCTTATTATTAATTGTAAATTTCGAAAATGAGTAAATTTAGCATGTCGGAGCGTTCAAAGAACTCAATGAAAACTAATTTTCCTGCCAATGCAATAAACGAGGTATGTGGAGATTTAGCTTCTCTTGATTATATTCCGGAGGGTGAACCCCCCGGTACCAAAATTATTAACCTCGTGATTATCAGACTTTTGGTGCCTCTGGAAAGGCAGAACATGTTTAATGTTTTTATAAGAAACTTTCCCGATCGATTTAAAAAAGGATATTGTTCAATGCGATTTAATATTATGAATCTGAGATTAAAATCTCATTCTGCACTCCTGATCTGGCAATGTCGTACGTTGACTACTTTAAAAAAGAGCATTCGGAACAAGGTATAATTGCTTGCAAACCAATCCTGGCAACACATTCATTTCAGAAGAAGATATATCAGCCCTAGAAACTGATAAAAAATTCTCTAACGTTCGCTTTATAAAAGGGATTAAAGGCTTCCCCAATCCCGTGGCGTTCTGCAATGCCCCGGTGGATGAAGCTCAAAAACTGTCGATTTCGACATATAATCCTTTTATGGGGTATAATTTGAAATTTTCAATAATCGAAACCGATTCACTAACGTACCCTCACTGCAACAATTGCCATCAGTGGGGACATTGATCTACTGACTGTTCTCTCCCTAAAGGTGCGGCGTGTGTGGTAAAACTGCTATACATCCTGAGAAGTTTGAAGTTAAGCCATTTTTTGCAAACTGCGGTGGTGAGCACACAGCTCACCACCGCAGTGGTGAGCTGTGTAAAAAAAAGTGTAAAATCTTTAAGGCGTACCAAAAGATACACAGGAGTGTGACAGCAAAACCGACTTGCTTTGTGGAAGCTGTCTCGTTTAACAAGAAAGATGACAGGATGCTTTATACAGAAATCCTGAAACTCATTGAAATGCATCATCAGGCATCAATGATTCAACTTGAAAAATTGGTCCAAAAATTGGTGGGTCAATTAGCGGAATCTTTCCATTCTCCTTCTGGGAAGACCAACAATATTAAGAAACCACCAAAATCTAAGAAACGACACGGGTCAGCGCTAAGCATAGCCGCTCTGAAGCTTGCTCGGAAGGATTCTATATGGGCTATGGCTAACGAGGGAAATGAAGATATCGCCCGTGTGCAAGCGACTCCATTTGTCGTGACGGGAAGCGGTAAAGGCGACCTTCCCGCATCTAGTTGCGACTAGGTGGAGGGCGTCTTACTTCGGTAACACCTACGCAATGGGAAGTAATCAAGGGCCTTTTTCACTGAATATCCTTTAGTGGAATCAGGAGGTGCTTCCGCCCTTAGCCTTCCATCTGGTAGATATGCAGATGTTATAGTCCTTCAGGAGACGCGGTCTATCCGTCTCCCCCAGGATATTACTCGATTTATCCCTAAGCACATCTACAACCACTTTACTCCTTACATAACCCACCCGTAACTCATCTTCATCTCAAGGTCTTTTAACCCTAGTGAAAAGCTCCTTAAGATCATCCCTCCTATTAAACTACTCTTGTCCAGCCCTATCTTGTTTAGCTATATCATTTTGTAAGAACGGTAAGCGTGTAAGCGTATAAGCATAGCCAATGTCTATATTCTGCCAGGAGAAATTCACAAGAATCGTGACCTCCTGGAACGAATATTAGGGAGCAGAAATGACATGTTACTTGGTGACTTTAACGACAGAACTGATCGTTGGATTAATGACGCACTCCGCAGAGCAAGGATCGACTATCTTATTCATAAACCACCTTCCCCACCTTTCATTGCTCTACAACAAATTCTCTACTCGACATATTACTGCTACAAAGGATGTGATTGTTGAAACCCATTTGCACCGAGCAGTCGCGTCAACAACAGACCACCTCTCATGACCTAATTCGCTGGCGGCTAGAGGACGATACGTTGCTTAGAAGAAGGTTTCACTTTGACCCTATTAGAGTGGCCTTCTTTCAGGCAGCTATCCAGCTCTTCCCCTGAATTGAGAGTTTGACCGAATTTAATTCCTACCTCTCATCGCAAGCTACCGCGATCCTTTCGACTACCTATAAAGGTCGAATATACAATCCTACTCCAACAAAGCACAAATTCCTAGCTAAAATGTTACACCTTCCCAATCTCTCTGTTTCCGCCAGACA
Organism: Pomphorhynchus laevis; assembly: GCA_012934845.2. Taxonomy (NCBI): domain Eukaryota; kingdom Metazoa; phylum Acanthocephala; class Palaeacanthocephala; order Echinorhynchida; family Pomphorhynchidae; genus Pomphorhynchus; species Pomphorhynchus laevis. Next base: position 95,401 of record WNNJ02000520.1, read on the forward strand.
GATCCTCTCGAATGAATATTGGAGCTCTAGATATAGTCTCCAGCTGTGCAGGGATAGGGCAAGCATTGCTCACCTAAACCCTTCTCAGGCTTCTTTCTGGAAGATATTCAAGAACGAGAAGTTTGTCTGCTGGAAGGATAGAGCCTTGGTTTGGATTGGTAGCATATGCCTTGGCAAAGTTTAAGAGGAGTCACTTTCCTTACATAATTATGGAGCCACTCAATCTCCCCAACCAATCTCGTCTTGGTGTGACTTCAGGAGTAGGGACTTATCTGTTACAGATATCCTTAACTCCTGGGGATCACTTCCGGGCACCTCAAAATCCCACGCGCCACTCACCACTTGTGTCTGTCAGCTTTTGACATACAGTCAGAGAAAGGAGGTCGCCATCACAATGCTATTAGACTCCACGTCCGACATATCGGACATCAACATCAGCCGTCGAGTTTTTTACCTAAAAAGAGATTAATCACTTGTCCAAAAGATCTGCGACCCATCTCGATTCAAAACGCTTTCATATCCATCTACGAGAAAGCGCTTGCGCTTAGAATCCGCGTTCATTTATGTAGGCGTAATTTGATCCCACCGAGTTTTCATGGGTTTGTCAAAGGGCGCTCGGTCCATTCAGCAATTGGCGAAGTGCATCAGTTTTGCCAGGATAATAGCCATCAGCTTGTTATGGCTATTTTTCTTGATTTTTCAGCTGCATTCGACCGGATCTCCATTCCCTTAGTTATCTCCTCTCTTAGGTCCCCTACTATGAAGACGACCCTGATGCGCGTCAGTTCTACCCTATTACATGTGTACCTCAAGGATCCCCACTTTCTCCTATCTTATATCTTGCTGCATCCATTGTACTATTCAAGAATTTTAAACGTGATCAACATCTAGTGGTATATGCTGATGATACCACAGCCTTGTTCTCCGGACGCAGGTGCAAAGATGTAATCTCTGACATCAGCCGTTTCTTTTTAAGATTAAAAGATCAGTTGTCACATCCAATCTCATTTTAAACTCCTCTAAATCGCAGGTGGTAGTCTTTAATGGCGTTCCTGCCACCAAAAAGAAACTTAAATGACTAGCACTCTCTGCACTCTCCTCCATTTTGCAGCATCAACCACTCCGTATCTTCACGAGTCGAGTAAAATATCTGGGGTTCACCGTTACAGTGAATTGGTCGGCGAAAGCTGACCTGGATTGACTTAAACGTAACCTGAAGAAAGCTAGGTGGGCTCTGAAATGGGCCCAACATCTGTCATTGAATTGGATAACCCAAGTGCGCCTCTGGGGGTACTTGGGCTATCTCGGGATTAGTCTTCTTCTCACGAGGCCGTCCCCAGAACAAAGACTAAGGTTTCTCAAGCTCCTCATCTCGAGATAACCAACCATAGTGTGCCTTGAATGGACTCTTAGGTGTGTGAGATACCCCGAATGGTTCAGTCAGAGGGCGGCGCGCTGGTGCGGCCGAGGAGCTCAGATCCTTATGGACCGAGGCCGTGAATATAAAATGAAGATTCCAAAATACTCGTCGTGAACGACTTCTATTTAAAGTTTTCTTTTGCATGTTTTTGTTTCTTAAGTTTTTATCGGTTATATAGTTTTTAATAAAACCCTTATTTATTTATGAATATGTTTCAAAATTTATCGGTTATATAGTTATTAATAAAACCCTTATTTATTTATGAATATGTTTCAAAACTAGCGACTGTTTGCTGCACGTATTTTCTGTGTTCTACACTTTATACAAATGGATAAAATCTAATAATAATAAAGATTTTATTAAAAATAAACATGCAGGATAATATCATTAACAGAAGACAGTTACTATCAAGCCTTTATCTAATCTTCTCTAAGATGAATTGAAAATCTTCAAAGTTGCATGTCAATCTTCTTTTAAACATTATGGCTTCAAATCCATTGGAATTTGAGCCCTCCAACCGATCCAGCACGCTGCCTTCCGACTGAACCACCCTGGGTCTTTCACCCCCCCCGAAGGATCCAATCGGTGCGGACTATGCTGGGTAAACGAGAGACGAGGAGCTTCAGGAACCTTAGTCTTTGCTCTGGGGGACGTCCTCTAGAGAAGAAGACTAATCCCGAGATAGCCCAAGTGCCCCAGAGGCGCACCTGGGTTTTCCCTTTCAATGACAGATGCTGAGCCCGTTTCAGAGCCCACTTAGCTTTCTTCAGGATACGTTTAAGTCTATCCAGGTCAGCTTTCGCCGACCAGTTCACTAAAACGGTGAACCCCAAGTATTTTACTCGACTTGTGAAGGTAGGGAGAGGATCATAGGCAAATAAGGAGGCTAGAGCAGAGAGTGTTGGTCTCTTAAGCTTTTGCTTCGTCGCAGGGGAGCCATGAAAGACAACCACCTGTGATTTGGCGGAGTTTAAGATAAGATTGGATTTGGGTAACTGGTCTTTTAATCTTAAAAAGAAACGGCTGATGTCAGAAACTACGTCTTTGCACCTGTGCCCAGAGAAAAGGGCTGTGGTGTCATCAGCATACACCACAAGACGTTGTTCGCGTTTAAATATTTTGAATAGATTAATGGAAGCAGCAAGATATAAGATAGGAGAAAGAGGTGAACCTTGAGGCACACCCGTAATAGGGTAAAACTGACGTGCATCAGGGTCGTCTTTATAATAAAACCGTTTGGTGTACAGCAGGATCTTCACCCTGTTCACAATTCTCGCAGGCAACCCGAGGAACCTGAAAGAAGAGATCACAAAAGGAATGGAGATGCGGTCAAATGCAGCAGAAAAGTCAAGGAAAATAGCCACAGCCAGGCGATGGCTATTTTCCCGACAAACTGCTCCACCTCACCTACTGCTGAATGGACCGAGCGACCTTTGACGAACCCATGAAAACCTGGAGGGATCAAATTACGCCTACTTAAATGGTCGCGGATTTTTTTGCGCAAGCGCTTTTTCTTAAATTGACACGAGGGCATTTTGAATCGAAATGGGTCGCAGGTCTTTAGGACATGAACAGGATTTTTTCTTAGGAATAAAAACACGTTTACTAATATTGATGCCTGCTACATCGGATGGGGAGGCTAAAAGCATAGTTACGGCCACCTCTCTTCTCTGATCAGCTGTCAAAAGCTGACAGACCCGAGAAAGAAGTGGAAGGACGGATTTGGAGGTGCCCGGGAGTGGACCCCAGGAGTTAAGAATATCCGTAACAGAAAGATCCCTACTCCTGAAGTTACACCAAGGCGGGATTGGTTGAGGTGATTGAGTGGCTCCATAGTTGTGTAGGGCTAGTGACTCTTCAAAAACTTTATCAAGGCCTACATTCCCTATCTAACTCAATGCTCTATCCTTCCAGCAAACAAACTTCTCCTTCTGGAATATCTTCCAGAAGGAAGACTGAGAAGGATTAAGATGAGCGATACTCGTCCTATCCCTACTCAGCTGGAAGCTGTATCCAGTATTCATTCGAGAGTGCCTGTTTGGCGGAAGCATAGAGATTAGGGAGGTTCAGTAATTTTGCTAGGACCTTGAGTTTCGTCGGAGTGGGATTGTATATACGACCTTTATAGGTAGTCGATAGAATCGCGGTAGCTTGCGAAGAGAGGTAGGTATTAAATTCGGTCAGACTCAGATTTCCTATTCGGGGAAAGAGTCGGATAGCCGCATGGAAGAAGGCTACTCTGATCGGATCAAAGTGAAACCTCCTTCGAAGCAATGTATCTTCCTCAATTCTCCAGCGAATTAGGTCATGAGAGATGGACAATTGTTGGCGAGACTGCTCCGTACAGAGAGGTTTAAGCAACCACCTTGAGTGAAGCAGTAAAATGTCGAGGATTGAATTTGTTGATGTGCAATGAAAGGTGGGTGTCGGTGGTTTGTGAATAAGATAACCGTTCCTAGCTCTGCGAAGTGACGCGTTGATCCAACGACCAGTTCTGTCGTTGAAGTCTCCAAGTATCATGTCATAGCCGCTATCAATAATACCGTCCAGGAGGTCGCGGTTCTTGTGAATATCTCCAGGACGAATATAGAAGTTGGCAAGACTGAGGCGTTTACCGTTCTTAACGAGTGATACTACTAGACAGGAGAGGGCTGGACAAGAGTAATTTAATATGAGAAAAGACCTTAAGGAGCATTTAACTAGGGTTAAGAGTCCTTGAGATGAAGAGAAGTGGGGTGGGTTATGTACGGAGTATATTGGGAATATGTGTGCTTTGGGAAAAATTGAGTAATGTCCTGGGGGAGACGGATAGACTGCGTCTCCTGAAGGACTATAACATCTGCATCTCTACCAGATAATAGTCTAAGGGCGGAAGCACCTCCCGAATTCCACTGAAGAATATTCAGTGAAAAAGGCTCGGGTTTACTCACCATTGTGACAGATCAGTTAGACAGAAGCAGCCAGCCTAGACAGAGCTACGTGCAAGGAAGTAACCCCCTTGCCACTAGCCCCATCCAGGGCCAGAGCTCCCTGGGCAATATCTTCATTTCCTAGTGAAGCGCCAACCATGTTCATGTTATTAAGAAGCTTTCCAATTTTAAGCGGTGGAACTTTATTTGCGGAAGCCCCCCTCTTCTTGGAATGGGGGTTTTTTCATTCAGCAGGAATTGGGGCAGAGTCCGCCCCCCACGAGTGCCAGGATCTGAGGAGTCAACATCGCTTGAAATTGTGACATCAACGTCTTTTTAATATTGTCCAGAAGAAGAATTATATCAGAATTTGACATTCGATCCACCGGATGAGCGCTGCAGAGAAGGGTTTATTTGCCGTTTTTTTAGCAAACAACTGTCGGTATTCCCGGAAATGATTACATCGTCGGGGCCAAGCAGGGTGTTTACCCCCGCACTAAAGGCAGGACGGAGGAGCTGAGCATTTCTCGCCTTTACACATACTGGAACATGCGTCTGAGGCACAAACACCGCAAGTCTTTATTTTACCACAGGAGGATCCCCAATGGCCCCATCCATAGCAATTATTACAATGAGGATAAGTTAGATTGTCTTCCTCCATTAAAGTAAAGCGAAGGTTAAACCCTAAAAAAGGGTTATAAGC